>OX393553.1:19562204-19622699 GCA_947650365.1 Chamaelirium japonicum | reverse complement strand
AGATACGATCCGAGACACGGTATATAAAAAATAGGAAACAATACAAAATAAACAAAAAGGGAAAACGATACATGATACGACAACCATGGTCCATAATCTAAGAAAGGGAGTGGATGACTTTCTCAAACGAGTCCTCTCTCTCTCACTCATTTAATATCGTGGTTTCTTTCGACTAGTGTGATTGCTATTTATCAACTCCATGACTCATGATTAGCACAGGACTAATGGGCCACATCACCATATCATGCTTTCGGTTTGTCCGATATTTGAACCCATAGTGAATTGTAGGCTATTCCCTGTCTTCTGCATATCTACCAACTCAATAATGTAGCAGGGAATCAGACAGATGAGTCCCAAGCTACAACTGAGACCAAAGACAAAAGCATGTGAGGTCAAATGTAATTACCCACAGGTAAGATCTAAAGGATTATCTATTTATCTTCATCTAATCCATAGCCTTATACCTTAGCTATGGTGATTGACATTTGACAGTCCTTGTCAAGAAACAAGATGAAGAAACAAAGAAGAGCCTAATATTCACAATATAAAGAAGGGTAAATTACACGTTGCCCCCTTGAAGTTTATCTCAGAAACACTTACCCCCCTATAGTTAAAAAACTACTTCATCAGATAAAAATTACCAAATGAGGAAATTAAGTAGTTGACAAAAGGCGGTCTTGTGCTAACATTTCAAACTTTAGGGAGCGATTTGGAACAAAATAAACTACAGCGGGGCTAAGTGTTTTTGAGCTAAACTTCGGGGGGGTGGGGGGGGTGGGGGGGGGGGGGGGGGGGGGGGGGGGGGGGTTGGGGGCAAAGTGTAATTTACCCTAAAAGAAAGGAGCCAACCTCTCAAAAAAAAAAAAATATTACCTCAAAAAAAAGGGAACCACACTTTACTGTTTAAATCTCTCCAAAAAAAAGAAAAAAAAAATTTACTGTTGAAAAAGGACCAAAGCAATTAGGGTTAAAATATCCTAATCCATTGATCTACAGCTGTAAAAGCTACAAACCCTCAATCATTCATCAAATCTGGAACTGATGATTAGGAATTCATGGATTCCGATTAAAAGATTCGAACAGATGAAACAAAAAGTGTGAATCCAGAATGGACCTGCTTCCCATTGGAGAAGGAATCGGAGAGCTCCCGCCGGCGGGAGCTCGTGGACCCGATCCGCCGCGACATGGACCCCTCGAACCTCTGGGACAGCTGGTGCTGGTGGATCGCCATGGCCAGCGCCTGGCGGTGCAGCAGCTCCTCCTCCGCCGCCATCTTCCTCTGCGACCTCGGGCCCCGCTTGCTCCGCGACCCGGCGCCGCCCCTCGGCTCCTTCTTCGGCATGCAGGTCGATGTGTTACCCATGTGTGGATCAAGCGAGGGAGATCAAAGAGGCAGTGACTGCTGAGATCTTCAGTTGGAGCTGAGGAAGTGTCGGATTCTGTGCCGAACGAAGGAAACGCATCTAGTTCCGGGATTTTAGTTCCGGCATTATCCTGCGAAATCACTACAACCCAGTTCAGGTGGAGGGATTTTAAGAGGAACCAAAGCAAACCCACTCATTTCTCAGCTTAATATTCACCTATGACATCTGGGTGGTGTCCAAGAACGTGAACAGAGAGAGAGAGAGAGAGAGAGAGAGAGAGAGAGAGAGGTGGTGTCAAAGAGCGTGAAGAGAGAGAGAGAGAGAGTTGGTAACTAGAGTGGGAGTGAATGAGGGCTGCACTGAAACGGCTGCTTAGAGCTTTGGAGCTCACTTCTGAGCTTTTCCATGGGACTGGAAGAATCGAGGAAGCAATACTGGAGCAGTTGAAAATGGGATTGTTAGGCTGTCGACGTGTTCCTCGTGAGGAGTTGGCTAAAACTGGGTGAACTTAAGGAGGAGGGGTGGGGCCCAAACCCCCCCCCCCCCCCCCCCCCCCGCTGGCAATTTTGGACCGAACACGGCAGACCCGACACGACCTGACACAAAGTGAGCGGGTCTGGATCAGGGCTAAACGGGTAACACGATAGACCCGTTTAATAAACGGGTCGGGTTCGGGTTTAGGGTCTGGACACGGTAGACCCGGAAGACCTGTTTAGTATTCAACGGGTCGTGTCGGGTCGGGTCTACCCGCAATCCGATACTATAATATATAATACCAACGGGGTCTTTCGGGTCAGGTCGGGTCGAGTTGGATCGGGTCGGATCGGGTCAACTGAATAGACCCGGGTGATAAACTGGTCTTATCGGGTCTACCCGTTTATTAGCGGGTCGGGTATGGATTTAGGATCTAGACACGATTAGTTAAACAGTTCGGGTCCGGGTCTAGGGGTTTTGGACACGGCACGAACCGACACGACCCGACCCATTGCCACACCCCCCCCCCCCTCCCGCCTTGTCCGCATCCACGTTAGTTTCTGCTATTTAATGGAGGGTGGTGAGGGAATTTAATATTGTTGGGAAATTTATGGTGGCTACCTAATTCGGAACAATGTGGGCCTCATCTGCCTGTAGAATCAATAAAAGTCTTTATATGGGATGGTCCATCAACATTCTTTTGCTATAATTTCGGTCACCCGTATTCATCTTCGAAGTCAGAGCTTCCGTCGCATTTATGATGCGGGTAGAGAGTTCATGATCATTTGGGTTGATTTGGGTAGAGGTGTTTCTTTTGACCCCCTTTAAAAAGGTTGGAGCATTCCACTCTCTCTCATTGGTCCATTTTCGAGGGCTTTTGATCATTTCACCATGATGAATAGTGTGAAAGAACATACATGCCCGTGGAATAGACCAATGAGAGAGGGGGATACTTCAACATCTTTAAGGAGGTTGGAACAAAATCGTTCTTAGATGGTAGAGGTGATTATCTAGAGCATGTACAATGGCCTTCTCAAAATCAGCCTCCTCAAAGCACGGTTGAGGAGGAATTTTATGCCACATCATTTTTGAGGAAGGGAGGTAGTTGGGTGTCTCTCTCCGTAGTCTCCTCAAAATTATCTTTGAGGAGGGGAGGTACATGGCCTATTAATTTCTAATTATATCATGACAATGACACTCCTCTTTATTTGGACCACACGATCGTCACCGTGCGGCTGCGATTTAAAGGGTGAAGTCATATTTTGACATTGAGGAGGATTTTTCCTCACCAATGATGAGGAGGACGTTGAGGCGTTAGGGTGGGGGCTACCGTATGACCCCACCATTGAGGAGTTCGCTGGAAGCCTTTTTTTTTTTTCGGATTCTCCTCAATGGTGGTGGGATCGGCTCATTTGAGGAGGCCGTTGTACATGCTCTTAGCCTGAAAACGTTTAGCCTGAATGGTCGACCCGATTGACATGTCCTGATCATAGCCGTCGGTTGTACCAAGCCCTGAAGAGTGAATCTCATTCAACCCGGGCTGACAAGTAAAGTGACACTGTGATCGGATGCCATGTCAATTGGGTTGACTATTCAGGACAAGCGCTTCGAGCTGAATAGCACTTCTCTTAAATCAGTTAGGGGGATTTTTTTTTTCTATCTCATAGTTCTCCATTGGAGGTGAACAATAAATCATCTATAGTCAAATGCACCAAACTTTTTAAATTGATTCATGATTTTGATTATTAGCCCATGAAATCATATTTCCTAGGCATTTAAATTTTTAATCTAGTTCTTTTTCCAATTTTTCTATGATATAGATACCAAAATTAAGACTTTGGTGTCCGACCTAAAATGGTCATACACATTAAAGATCCCCCCCCCCAAACTTGGTGGTTGTTGGGATGATTGGAAGAGGACCCACGTGTAGGGTTTCTCCACCCCCATCTACAGGGACCTCATCTGCCTGTAGAATCAACATTCTTTTGCTACAATTTCGATCACCCATTCATCTTCGAAGTCAGAGCTTTCACCGCATTTATGATGCAGTTAGAGAGTTCATGATCATTTGGGTTGATTTGGGTAGAGGTGATTTTTTTATTTGTTAGGAGGGTAGAACGATTTTCTTCCGACCTACTTAAAGAGGTTGGAGCATTCCCCTCTCGATCTCATTGATCCATTTCGAGGGCTTTTGGTTATTTCACCATGATGAATAGTGTGAAATAATATACATGCCCTTGGAATAAACCAATGAGTGAGAGAAAGGGGAATACTCCAATCTCTTTAAGGAGGTTGGAACAAAATCATTCTCAGAGGTAGAGATGATTAAATCAGAAAAATTTACTATCTAGAGCATGTACAACGGCCTTCTCAAAATTGGCCTCCTTAAAAGTACGGTTGAGGAGGAATTTTATGCCACATCATTTTTGAGGAGGGGAGTTGGATGAGTGTCTCCGTAGTCTCCTCAAAATTATCTTTAAGGAGGGGAGGTAGATGACCTACTAATTTCTAATTATATTATGACAATGACAGTCCTCCTTATTTGGACTGCACAATCGTCACCGTACGGCTGCGATTTAAAGGGCGAAGTCATATTTTGACATTGAGGAGGATGTTTCCTCACCAATGTTAAGGAGGACGCTCAGGAATTGGGGTGGGGGCCACCGTATGACCCCACCATTGAGGAGTCTGTTGGAAGCCATTTTTTTTCAGATTCTCCTCTATGGTGGTGGGATCGGCTCATTTGAGGAGGCCGTTGTACATGCTCTTAGCCTCAAACGTTTAGCCTGAATGGTCGGCCCGATTGGCATGTCCTGATCATAGTCGTTGGTCTTACCAAGCCTTGAAGAGTGAATTGCATTTAACCCAGATTGGTAGGTAAAGTGACACTGTGATCGGATGCCGAGTCAATTGGGCATTCGGGACAAACGCTTCGGGCCGAATAGCACTTATCTTAAATCAGTTAAGGGGATTTTTTTTCGATCTCATAATTCTCAATCCATTAGAGGTGAACAATAAATACTCTATACTCAAATGCACGAAACTTTTTAAATTGATTCATGATTTTGATTATTAGCCCATGAAATCATATTTCCTAGGCATTTTAATTTTTAATCTAGTTCTTTTTCCTATTTTCCTTTGATATAGATACCAAAACCAAGACTTTGGTGTCTGACCTAAAGTGGTCATACATTAAATATCCCAACCCCCCAACTTGCTTGCTGTGACGCACGAAAGAGAACCCACATGCTCCAACCGTATCTACAGGGACCTCGCAACGATCGTGCAGTGACAACCTGCCATCCAGCAATTGGTGGTTGTTGTCCATCCACTGATCCAGGTAAAATAAAAAATCATGGCTTTCAATATTTTTTGGAAATACATTGATGTGGAATAAATATCATCACTAAAATTGTTTTCCTATGATAAGATGTCTACTTTTGTAAACTTACTTAGAATGCATTTTGTATTGACTATATTTTTTGATGTCATTTGAATATCTTTATTACATTGATTAAATTTTTTTATAATATTATTTGGAATGGTAATAGTCGATGGTATTTTCTTTCAAGAGTTTACAAGAGGATCAAAATTGATTCCGGTCCTATGTAATTATTGGTCGAACAATATATTCGGCTCAAGTAAATTAGTACGCACACTTGGCCCCATTAGAAGTCCAAGGTAGAAAAGAGTTCATGATCATGAGGTTGATTAGGATAGAGATGATTAAATCAGTTATCTAGATTTTTTCGATCTCATAATTCTCAGTTAGGGGTGAATAATAATTCCTCTATACTCAAATGCACTAAACTTTTTAAATTGATTTATGACTTTGATTATTAACCCATGAAATCGTATTTTCTAGTCATTTTAAAATTTAAATATCTAATCTAACTTTTTCCAATTTTTCTAGGATATAGATATCAAAACGAGCCTTTGGTGTCCGACCTAAAGTGTTCATACATTAAAAGCCCCCCCCCCCCCCCCCCCCCCCCCCTCTCCAACTTGCTTGCTGGAACATGCGCAAGAAGACCCACTTGTAGGGTTTCTCCATCCCTCAATCGACAAGGACCTCGCAACAATCGTGCGGTGATAACCTGCCATCCAACAATTGGTGGTTGTTGTCCATCCACTAATCTAGGTAAAAAAAAATCATGGCTTTCAGTATTTTTTGGGAATACATTGATGTGGAATGAATATCATCAGCAAAAATATTTAGCTTTTTTTCAAAATAGTAGTTAAAAAATAAATAACTATCATAATAGTCATTTGTCATAAATAATTTCAAAAGTGGCCAAACTAATAGCCGCGTGGGGAGGTGGCGACGCAAAGCGCTCGGCCACATCGGCTGTCTCTCTCTTCTTTTTTTTTTCGGGTGGTCGCAAGAGTTGGTATCCCATTTATGATTTTTTAAAGACTGAAGTCTATACAAAACCCAAGACTGCTGTAAATAAGGGAGGCTGATCCATACAAAACCATGTAACCTTATAGTCGGTATTTGGAATACCGACTTTAAAGTCGATAAGTGGGATACTGACTTTTGCGGCCACCTAGAAAAAAAAAAAAAAAGACAGCCAATGCGGCGGGGTGCATTGCGGCTCCGCCTCTCCATGTGGTTGTAAGTTTAGCCACTTTTAAAATTATTTATGACAGATGACTATTATGATAATTATTTATTTTTAAATGTTATTTTAGAAAAAAAACCCAAAAATATTTTCCTATTATGAAATGTCTACTTATGTAAACTTACTTAGAATGCATTTTATATTGACTACATTTTGTGATGTCATTTGAATACCTTTATTACATTGATTAGTTTTTTATATAATATTATTAGGAATGGTAATAGTTGGTGGTTTTTTCTTTCTAGAGTTTGCAAGAGGATCACAATTGATTCCGGTCCTACATAATTATTGGTAGAACAATATATTCGACTCAAGTAAATTAGTATACACACTTGGCTCCTGTTAATGTATATAAAGATGGGTCGGGTTTTATGTACAGACGGGTCGGGTTCGTTGTGTAGTGCTATGCATATATATTGGACTTAGTCCCCTTAATGAAGAGATATTCCATTCTCTCCAAACCCTAGCCATCTTCTAACATGGTATTAGAGCTCTCCAAGCTCTAGGGTTTCTCCCTCTGTGATGGCGATGACGACAACCAGCTACTCCTTAGTGCTCTGTTCAACTTCACCAGCAACCCTGCATCAGGTCCTCTTTACTCGCGACCCTCTGAACAACCCTCCTCCGATCCCTGTAACCCCTGCAGTCCCTCCCCTCCCCGCCCCTTCAATCCTCCTTGCAACGCCAGCAGCCCTTCCCCACCTTGCAACCCCCCTCCTCGCAGCCCCTCCCCTCCTCGTGGTCCCCCTCCCCGCAGCCCTCCTTAGATTTTTCACTCCCCACAGCCTCTCTGATCCTCCTTCGACTTAACTTGATTTGCATTGTCTTGTCTCCCTTCTGATCCTCCCTGATGTTGTTGTTGTAGCTCGTGTGTCCTTAGCGTGGATTTTCTGTATTAACATTAATAAAGATGACTTTGGTTATTGCTTTAATTAGAATACTACTCTGGTATATGATAATACTCATATAATAAAAGGACCCTAGGGAACACAGTAGGCCACTGAGGCGCATGGAGGATCCATGCTTGGGAGACCCAGTGGACCAGTTCTGTGTAGACCTAGAACTAGTTCACAGCTTAGGTAATGCCGGTCGCTTCACCGAGAACAAGCTGTTGGCAGGTAGAGGATGTGGTGAAGTCTCTACCACGGGAACGTGGGATTCCCATTCACCTGACCAAGCACGATGATCGTGTTGAACAGGAACCAAGACGGTGCATAGTTCAGTGATTCAGACACTGGTGCAGAAACCGTCTTACTACTATAGATAATCTGTCCTTAACCCTGAGGGACCATGCTCACTGGGCCAACCAGTTAAGTGGTGCTTTGATGTGCCAACATGTGCGGACCTTCCATAGTCCAATACCACGGTACGTTGGATTACCCGACTGGTGCTTAAGTGACATATAATCCCTACAGGTTATCCGACTTCCAGTGTTGGATGGGTGCATTTTGATAAGTCAATCTGTCCACACAGTTAACCCAGGCCTGGTGGTTGTCAGTATGACTGACGATGTTTCGGATGCTAGGCATAGCACCGGAAGGTGTGTGGTGTTATAGATGACAAGTCATCAAACCCTAGTCAGATGATCGATCGGGATCTGATGGTGCTCCCTACCGCCCGAGTCGTATCATGGCACCAGTAATAGGAGGGACTAAGGATTATCGGAGTATAGTAGAGAACATGGTTATGAGGGAGTAACATAAGTTTAGGATCACTAGAGTTCAACTCGCGTCGCACTCTGGGTGGCTACGCGAGTTAATCGGATTAGGGCTGATTAACGGAACTTTCGGTGTGTCATCGGAACAGTTAATCAGGGATCCGGTTGGAGCTAGAGATCCCGAACCCTGAATGTTCCACCCTGTCGTTGCGTATAGGAATTGTTCCCCGACCTAGTTGGATACGTTGGATGCGAAGTAGCGCGATGGAGCGCAAGCCCGAAGCTTAAGAACCTAATTCACACATGTTACGGGCCGTAGGGGTATTTTGGTAAATACTGAAATATGGCTCAAAACATATTGAATATGGATCTTAGATTGAGCGGAATAATTCCAGGAGCTCACAGGCGCTAACGGAACTCGATTCCGAGTAGCGCACCTCACTCAGTCTCTCTTTCAGTTTTTCCACTTTCGTGAAGGGCGTTTTCGTTCAGGGTTCACGATAGACATTGGAATGCCCTAAAATCTGATCCTCCTCATCCCTATCCATATAGGAGCCGGCACTAGCCTCCTTAGAGCCATGGGAGACCGGCCCTATATAGGAAATAGGGAGAGGGAGGGCCGGCCCTAAGGTTCTACTCCCTCCCCTCCAAAAAATCCGACCCCTAGTCCTCCTCCTTTGTGGTTTCGGCCAAGGAAAAGAGAGGAAGAAGAAGGGAGAAGGAAGAGGAAGGAAGGAGAAGGAAGAAAGGAGAAAGAGGAGGAGAAAATCTTGAGGCTCGCCATCGTCTTCGCAATGGATTCTTCCGTCGGCTCGAAATCCTTGCACTCAGAGACGGAATTTTAAGGATTCTTCAATTCGCAAAGGACAAGGTGCTATCCGATAGTTTCCCTTGCGATTCAAGTGCGGTTCTTCATCGTTCCGTAATCTCCGAATCATAGATCCATAAGGTATGATGAATCTAAACACCTAAGTAGATGCATGCATGTCTTCCGTAGATCGTAGTATGGCTCTAGGGTGTCCGCACATATGCTAAGATCATAGATTTGCATGTAGATTGTTTTGTATCATGAATTGTAATGAAACATACACCGTATGATCTTTGGATCTTTCTTTTTGCTTCCGCTGCGACTCTGATTAGCGGATCCAATTCCAACAATTAGTATCAGAGCACGCTTTGGTGTATGTTTGCATGAATTCGTGAAAACATCATGTGAATATATGATGGCATATGTTTTTGTCGGGGTTCGACGTAGATCATGCATATGGATTGTGCTATGTATCGTCTTTTTGCAGGTGCCACGCTGAATAGTAATATGTGATTGCATGCATCCGGGGGTCGAACCCCGGATTTTATTTTTGCATTAATTATTATTGTGGATTGTAAGGCTCTAGATGGGCGAGGATGGGGGTTGACCATCCTCGGTTTCCTGGCCATGTTTCTAGGATTGTTTCTTTTTCTTTCTAGCGAAATTGTACACGAACGAGCACTTGCTCGGAGCATGTTAGTTTTTCGGTCATAAGAAGAAGGAGATGATGCTATATCCACGGTTCGGGCAAGCGGTACCATGGCGTGCAAAGACCCGACGAAAGCGTGCACGTTGGCGATGAAAGGGATCGTCGTCAGAGATCGTGCAGAACGGAAGAGCGAGATATCTTGGCTGTGCTATTCAGGTTCAGGGGTCGGACCCTGGACTTGATTCAGTTTGGATGTTTTTCTGTTGTTTCTCTTTATTCAGTATTTAGAGAACCCCGATGATAATGTGATTATCATTCTTGCTTATGAGTTTGTCTCTAGATCAGGCTTAGGGTTAGTACTAAAATTATAGATTCATCGGTGTCTCTATATGCTTCTAACACGTGCGAATCCGGTGGCTAGCTAAAAGGAAAGCTGGTAACCGCCCTCGTGGTAGTTCAGGTAGCCAAATACTGTGCACCGAGATAGACGCAGTGTTATATTTGTTTAGAGATAATTAACTAATGTCTCCATAAGAAGTATGATAACCCTAGTGGGATGCCCTTTCCCCACGTGGTCCTAGCGACCAAGTTAGGTTAGGATTTCACTTTGTGATACCCGTTTCTAGATGACGTTTGATGGTAGTATGAACTCATCACGATTTGGTTATGCCACCATTAGGTTGAGGTCCGGCGGAGGTTGTCGGATGTCCCTATTTGGCCAGCATCGAAACCTGTAATGAGATGAGGTCTACTATGACATCAGGCATCAAATTGTGAACGAGGCGTCATCGTAGTGGGAGTTCTTTCCACGTTGACCTTAGGCTAGGCTCCAGATCTTAGGATTGTGGGCAAACTAGTGAAGTATCGGGATCCTTGGAATCTATGTAATGTGATCCTTGTAAGAAAGGCGAAAGCTGAGTATTCAAGGTAGGGACTATGCTATTTTCCGAGGATACTAATGCTTTGCGAGAGGGTTTGTAATCCTAGTGGGAGCACGGTAGACCAGGGTCTATGTCTAGGAGGTCGTGACCGTTCTAGATATGCATAAAACCTCATAAAGAAGGGATGTGTAAGAGGTTCCCTCCAAAGGGGAGCCCCTGGCCTCTATAATCAACTGGCTAAGGGTCTGGGTGGGAGGTACACAGTTCGATATTCCCACCGGGTGAGAGCTGTGTTTTCTTCCATGCTGGTTCGCCTAGTGGTTTCCTTCGAGACATGGGGGATGCCGGTGGCAGTGGGTGACGGTTTTATCCTGTACCACGGGAGCCTATGAACCCCCCTGCCGATACCACCTAGATTTGTGGAAAGCATCCGAAAGCTTGTGTGAATCCACTGTTGCTGCGCACACGGGTCACATAAAGCTGGCCAAAAAGAGACTGGGAGGTCTTTCAGTTTACCGTGGGTAATTCTGATGAAGACTGGGTCGTAAAAACCCCGTTGGCAGAAGCGGTTGCATGCTCTCACCGAGATGCTGTCTCCAATTCAGGGCCGATAGTCTCAGTGCTCGAGCCCAGGGAATTTAGATTCCTGGATGTCTCCACTTGAGGTGGTGAAGACATAGCGGCTGGAGTAGACATTATCTATTTCTAAATTCCATGAAATAGATTGTAGTAGACCCTAACTATTGCTTTAAACCATTGTTTACAGAAATCATGACCAAGCTCGACCCCCTTGCCTCCATACTTAATAATAACAAACTTACGGGACCAAACTACGAGGACTGGAAGCGTAACCTAATGCTCGTCCTAAGGGTTGGCAAACACACAATTGCCCTAAGTACCCCTCAACCGGCCATACCGGGACCAAGTGCAACTGAGGCCCAATTAAAGGAATGGAAAGACTAGCTAGATGCTGATGAGATGTGCAAGTGCTATATTGTGGCATCCTTGCAGACCATCCTTCAGAAGCAAGTCGAAGACATGGCCTTTGCTTCAGACATGATGCTCTACCTGAAGGAAATATTCGTGGGTTGTAGTCGGGTAACTCGTTACCTGACCATCAAGAAATTGGTGTCCACGAAGATGGCAGAGGGGACTTTAGTTCGGGATCATATGCTGAAGTTGTTTGGCTATGCGAACGAGCTTGGTTCCTTCGATGTCATCTTGGATGCAGAGATCCAGACCGACATTTTCCTTGCGTCTCTATCAGGAGCGTTTGAGGGCTTCGTTACCAACTTCAACCTTAACCGGTTGGAGATGTCTAACGCAGAGCTCCTAGTGGCGCTCCAGGCGGCAGAGGACGGGATAAAGGCAGGAGCCCAATCCCTAAACGTGGAGCGGAATTCTTCTCTGAAAGCCAAGGGCAAGTTTTAGAAAAGAAAGTCTAAGAAGCCCGTGAAGATGGGCCAGGTGCAGTTGCAGGTTCCCAAGCAGAATGGTCCGGCGAAGCCCAAAGGAAAATGTTTCCGATACGGCAAGAAGGGGCACTGGAAGGGCGACTGCCGCGCGGCTCCCAAGAAGGCTGAGACAGGTATATCTCAAATCCACATAGTGGAATCCCTTGTAGCATCCAGTTGTTCTCCAGTTTCATGGATTATGGATTCTGGTTTCACTAACCATGCTTGCAATAATTTGCAGGGGTTCAAGGAGACAAGAAAATTGGATGATGGGGAGATAATCCTAAGCATGGGAACTGAGGCCGTGGCAGAGGCTGAAGCAGTTGGAGATGTCATCTTGCAGTTCCTTGATGGAAGAAGTTTATTACTTAGAGACATACTTTATGTACCGTCCTTGAGACGTAATTTAATTTCTGTTTCCTTATTGAATAATAAAGGTTTTTCAGTTTTATTTGATGCTTCTGGTGTGTCAATTAAATTGAATGGTTCCTTTGTTTGTAAGGAAAAGATACAGAATGATCTCTATGTAATTAACTCCAATCATAAGCAGGATAACATAACTGAAGCTTGTGTGATTAATTCATCTAAAAGAAAAACTCCCTCAGATAATCCAACACTCCTTTGGTATCTAAGGCTTGGACACATAGCCTCAGACAAGATTCACAGGTTGGTTAAGGTAGGACTCTTAAGTCCAAATGTTTCAGAAAGCCTACTGACGTGTGAGTCTTGCCTGGAAGGCAAGATGACTAAAAGGTCTTTTCGAGCCAAAGGTAGCAGATCTAAGGAGGTATTGGAGTTGGTACACACTGATGTATATGGGCCCATAAGTGTCCGTGCCATAGGAGGCTTCGAGTATTTCATCACCTTCACGGATGATCACTCGAGGTTTGGATACATATACCTAATGTGGCGGAAGTCTGAATCCTTTGATAAATTCAAGGAGTTCAGAGCTGAAGCAGAAAAGTAGACGGGTAGAAGTATCAAGTCTCTTCGATCGGATCGAGGAGACGAATACCTATCGGATGAATTTATTGGGTACCTGCGTGAGCATGGGATCGTATCCCAGTTGACTGCACCAAGGACACCACAACAGAACGGTGTATCTGAGAGGAGAAACCGAACTTTGTTAGACATGGTTCGGACTATGATGAGTTATACAATATTGCCACCTAGTTTTTAGGGATATGCCCTAGAGATGGCAGCATATACTTTGAACTTTGTTCCATCAAAGTCAGTACCCCTAACTCCTTGGGAGCTATGGTTGAAGCGAAAGCCAAGCCTACAGTACTTTAGGATTTGGGGTTGTCCAACACATGTGCGGAAGGACAAGCGAGATAAGATGGAGTCAAAAACTAAGGTATGTCTGTTCACTGGGTATCCAAAAGGGACAAAGGGTGGTTTATTTTATGATCCTGAGGATAGAAAGGTTATCGTCTCGACGGACGCCGTATTCCTGGAGTAGGATTATTTAATAGACCATAAGCCCACCAGTAAAGTAGTTCTTTAAGAATTGCTTGGTACTGATGGGAGTACGCAGACAGAAAATGTAGTGGGAGCCGATACCACTAAGATTAACGGTACTGTAGAATCGACTCCTATGGAACCACCGCAGGTTCGTCGCAGTGGGAGGACCACAAGTGCTCCTGATAGATACATTGGAGAAGCCTTTATGGTTGATCCAGAGTTTCAGAAGAATGATCCTCTGAAATATGACGAAGCGATGGTATCCACTGACCATGCAACATGACAGGAAGCCATAGAGGCAGAACTGACATCGATGTTCCAAAATTCGGTCTGGACACTTGTAACACCACCTCACAACATTAAACCTGTTGGGTGTAAGTGGGTGTACAAAAGGAAAAGAGGTCTGGATGGTACCGTTGAGACTTACAAAGCTAGACTAGTCGCTAAGGGTTATACCCAGCGAGAAGGGATCGACTATGACGAAACCTTTTCGCCAGTGGCTATGCTTAAGTCTATCTGGATCCTCTTGTCCATTGCAGCCCATTATGATTGGGAGATCTGGCAAATGGACATCAAGACCGCATTCCTCAATGGGGATTTGGAAGAATACATCTACATGTCTCAGCCTCCAGGCTTTGTCGCAAAAGGCCAGGAAGGTCTGGTGTGCAAGTTGCAAAGGTCCATTTATGGACTGAAGCAAGCATCTAGAAGTTGGAACATGCGTTTTGATCAGGCTATCCAGTCTTATGGATTTGAACAGAACGTGGATGAACCATGTGTTTATAAAAGGAGCGATAAGACTGCAGTAGTTTTTCTAGTGCTTTACGTGAACGATATCCTGCTCATCGGAAACGATATTGGAACATTGTCTACAGTGAAGGTGTGGTTATCCTCTCAATTTGACATGAAAGACCTGGGTGAAGCGATTTATGTTCTGGGGATCAAGGTAACTCGAGATCGCCAGAACAAGATTCTCTCGCTGTCACAGTCAGCCTATATAGATACTATCTTGGTCAGATTCAGTATGCAAAACTCCAAGAAGGGACTGGTTCCATTCAGACATGGAATAAAGTTGTCCAAGGATCAGGGTCCTAAGACTCCTGAGGAGAGGGCAGAGATGCAGAAGATACCTTATGCTTCGGCAGTAGGGAGTCTGATGTATGCCATGCAGTGCACGAGACCAGATATATGCTATGCAGTAGGCATGATGGGCAGGTATCAGTCAAATCCGGGTCCAGGGCACTGGACTGCTGTGAAAAGTATACTCAAGTATCTCCGTAGGATAAGAGATTATGAGTTAGTTTACTCTTCACAGGAACTGATGCCGATTGGATATACGGATTCTGACTTTGCATCAGATCCGGAATCCAGGAGATCGACGTCAGGGTTTGTGTTTTTATTAGGAGGAGGAGCTGTCAGTTGGAGGAGCGTGAAGCAGGGATGCATCGCGGATTCGACGACAGAGGCTGAGTACGTTGCGGCGTGCGAAGCAGCTAAGGAGGCGGTGTGGCTCAAGAAGTTCCTCACGGACTTAGGATGCGTACCGGGAGCTCAAGAACCTATTGTCCTTTACTGCGACAATAGTGGAGCGGTAGCACAATCCAAGGAGCCAAGATATCACCAGAAGAGCAAGCATATCGAGCGGAAATACTACATAATCCGGGACTTGTAGAAGCGAGGGGAGGTAGCAGTAACTCAGGTGGCGTCTGCAGATAACATGGCGGACCCTTTCACAAAGGCGTTACCGACTAAGGCTTTTGAGAAGCACGTGGATGCCATGGGAGTTAAGACTGTTGTTCCCCGCTAGGCCAAGTGGGAGATTGTTGTAGCTCGTGTGTCCTTAACGTGGATTTTCTGTATTAACATTAATAAAGATGACTTTGGTTATTGCTTTAATTAGAATACTACTCTGGTATATGATAATACTCATATAATAAAAGGACCCTAGGGAACACAGTAGACCACTGAGGCGCATGGAGGATCCATGATTGGGAGACCCAGTGGACCAGTCCTGTGTAGACCTAGAACTAGTTCACAGCTTAGGTAATGCCTGTCGCTTCACCGAGAACAAGCTGTTGGCAGGTAGAGGATGTGGTGAATTCTCCACTACGAGAACGTGGGATTCCCATTCACCTGACCAAGCTCGATGATCGTGTTGAACAGGAACCAAGACGGTGCACAGTTCAGTGATTCAGACACTGGTACAGAAACCGTCTTACTACTATAGATAACCTGTCCTTAACCCTGAGTAGGGCTGGGACTTGGTTCGGACGAACCCGAGCAACCCGACCAAATTCTGAATTTGGACAATCACGGACAACAATATTTGAGAATTTGGACGGGCATGGGCAAATTTTTTTTACCCGAATTTGAATTTGGGCAAACATGGTCACCCATATGACCAACCCGAGCAACCCGAAGAACCCGAGGAATATATATATATATATATATATATATATATATATATATATATATATATATATATATATATATATATATATATATATATATATATATATATATATATATATATATATATATATATATAAAGATTAAGGGATTAATAGAAATGCACATATTCTCTACAATCAAGTTAAACTTGTAATATTCTTCATTGCACGGTTGACACCGATATTTTTTTTTTGTTCAAGTGAGGAAGCTCCATATTAATTGGTGTAAATTTTAGATCGGACGTACCTCTACTTTTTAGTGAACGGTCCGGACGAACCCGAGCAACCCGAGGAACCCGATGAACTTCCATGGTCCAAACACGGGCAAACTCTCTACAAGTTCCCCGGGCAACTCGGGCAATTTGGGCAAACGCAATGTAACATGGTCCAAACACGGTCAGACCTCCAAACCCGACCAACCCGACCATGTCCACCCCTAACCCTGAGGGACCATGCTCACTGGGCCAACCAGTTGAGTGGTGCTTTGATGTGCCAACGTGTGCGGACCTTCCATAGTCCAATACCACGGTACGTTCGGTTACCCGGCTGGCGCTTGAGTGACATGTAATCCCTACAGGTTATCCGACTTCCAGTGTTGGATGGGTGCGTTTTGATGAGTCAATCTGTCCACACAGTTAACCCAGGCCTGGTGGTTGTCAGTATGACTAACGATGTTCCGGATGCTAGGCATAGCACCGGAAGGTGTGTGGTGTTATAGATGACAAGTCATCAAACCCTAGTCAGATGATCGATCGGGATCTGACGGTGCTCCCCACCGCCCGAGTCGTATCATGGCACCAGTAATAGGAGGGACTAAGGATTATCGGAGTATAGTAGAGAACTGGGTTACGAGGGAGTAACATAAGTTTAGGATCACTAGAGTTCAACTCGCGTCGCACTCTGGGTGGCTACGCAGGTTAATCGGATTAGGGTTGATTAACGGAACTTTCGGTGTGTCACCGGAACAGTTAATCAGGGATCCGGTTGGAGCTAGAGATCCCGAACCCTGAATGTTCCACCCTGTCATTGCGTATAGGAATTGTTCCCCGACCTAGTTGGATACGTTGGATGCGAAGTAGCGCGATGGAGCGCAAGCCCGAAGCTTAAGAACCTTATTCACACATGTTACGGGCCGTTGGGGTATTTTGGTAAATACTGAAATATGGCTCAGAACATATTGAATATGGATCTTAGATTGAGCGAAATAATTCCAGGAGCTCACAGGCGCTGACGGAACTCGATTCCGAGTAGCGCACCTCACTCAGTCTCTCTTTCAGTTTTTCCACTTTCATGAAGGGCGTTTTCGTCCAGGGTTCACGATAGACATTAGAAATACCCTAAAATCTGATCCTCCTCATCCCTATCCATATAGGGGCCGGCCCTAGCCTCCTTGGAGCCATGGGAGACCGGCCCTATATAGGAAATAGGGAGAGGGAGGGCCGACCCTAAGGTTCTACTCCCTCCCCTCCAAAAATCCGACCCCTAGTCCTCCTCCTTTGTGGTTTCGGCCAAGGAAAAGAGAGGAAGAAGAAGGGAGAAGGAAGAGGAAGGAAGGAGAAGAAAGAAAGAAGAAAGAGGAGGAGAAAATCTCGAGGCTCTCCATCGTCTTCGCAATGGATTCTTCCGTCAGCTCGAAATCCTTGCACTCAGAGACGGGATTTCAAGGATTCTTCAATTCGCAAAGGACAAGGTGCTATCCGACAGTTTCCCTTGCAATTCAAGTGCGGTTCTTCATCGTTCCGTAATCTCCGGATCATAGATCCATAAGGTATGATGAATCTAAACACCTAAGTAGATGCATGCATGTCTTCCGTAGATCGTAGTATGCCTCTAGGGTGTCCGCACATATGCTAAAATCATAGATTTGCATGTAGATTGTTTTGTATCACGAATTATAATGAAACATACACCGTATGATCTTTGGATCTTTCTTTTTGCTTCCACTGTGACTCTGATTAGCAGATCCAATTCCAACAGTTGTCGGTCACCACGATCTCCCCACCTTTGAAGGCCATCGCTTTTCAGCTATGCTCGATGGGTGACTGGACTGATTGGTCACTCACCATCGAGGCTGGCCTCTCCAACTGTGATATTTGGGATCACATCATTGGCGAGGACCCAGCTTCAGATGTCTCCTCCGTTTCCTCCTCGGTCACCAGTAGCACCGCTGCTAGCATTGCGTCGCTTGTTAATGCTGCTACCATTGCTGCACTTATATGGCGTCGCCACGATCAGGCCATCCAGGCCTATATTCTGGATTATGTTGCTTATCCACTACTTGTACCCATCGGTTGTTTTTCTACAGCGCGTGCAATATGGGAGTACCTCCATGACTGGTTTCTCTCGTGCCGCGGTTCACACCGATATCAGCTGATTTGTGATTCCCAGTCCGCTCGTTAGGGGGAGCATTTGATTCAGGACATTTTCAGCCTGATGAGTACCTACTGGCATTAGTTGGACTATCTGATTCCCGAGTGGTGTGATTGCTTGTGCTCTAAGGACTTCCAGCGCTACCTCGATGAGGGCCACCTCCACCAGTTTCTGACCGTGCTTCGGCCAAAATTTACTCTCATTGCTGCTCAGTTCCTTCATCGTGAGCCATTATCTTTGCTAGAGGATTCCTTGCTAGCCTTGGTCGATGAGGAGACTCACCTACAGACTCAGGAGACTCATCTTCCTCTACCCGCTCCAGGACCAGATAGCACCCTGGCTATCAGCTTCTCTGATGAGCCTATATTCTATCACTACTGCAAGGAGCCCGGTCATATGAAGCGTGAATATCCCACTCATCCCCCTCACAAAACCAACTGGGGACCAGACGAGCAGGACTCATGCTAGGCTCCTATTACTCATAACGATCAACATAGAGATCGAGGGGGATGGGGTCGTAGACGTGGTCAGTCCCCTTCCACCAGCTTGGTGGTACTGCAGTTGCTATTACAACGATTTTGACATATCTCTTTATTACCACTACACCATCTCCGCCTGAGCCGGACCATCTTCAGTGACTCGAGGAACTACTTCTTTGACACATCTCCTTCGCTGACTCCTCAACTGGTCACAGCTTGTCTGCTACCTTTGGTACTACTACCCTATGGATCTTCAATTATGGTGCCTCTTGCCACCTCACCTATGACTCTACTATTCTCACTGATTGTACTCCCGCTCCTACCCACTTGGAGGTTCACACTGTGGATGAGGCTCACATACCTATCCTGTAATGTGGATCCATCACTACTACCTCAAATCCTACTGGTCGCTTGGTCCGAACCTTTGTCCATCACGATCCTTTTCTTCACATTAACCTGATTTATATTAGCTCTCTTTGCGACTTTGGACTTATTGTTACCTTTACCTCTTCTACTTGTGTTGTACAGGATCTACGGATGGGTCAGAGGATTGGGCTAGTATGTAGAGTAGGAGAACTTTACCAGCTGGACCACCTTTATGTTTTCCCTTCTTATGTTGCTTTTTACATGTCAGTTACCTCTAATGCCGACCTGTGACATTGAAGGTTAGGTCATATGTCTAGTGATCGACTCAAAAGCATTTTTCATTTGAACACTTTGGGTCGTGTGTCAATCCCCCCTCTCTATCTGTACGAGTTGTAGATTAGCAAAGCATCTAGCCCTTCTATTTTCTACTAGTGTTTTCTGATCTGCCGCCCTCTTTGATTTAGTGTATTCTGATATTTGGGATCCTGCTCTTGTTACCTCTCTTTGGTTTTATGTACTCTATTATCTTTATAGATGACTACTCTAGGTGCTTTATAGATGACTGCTGGAATTGGTGAGGTCTTTAGCTCGTAAAAACCAATAGTTTAGCTATGATGGTTGATAGCTTAAAATTATATCTTGGCACATACCTTAGTACATGTTCTGACTACATAACAGTGAGCCATGGCTACATAGTAATCCACTTGAGTGGGAGACTCAATGGATTGGTCCTATGTAACCTAACTACGTTCGCAGCTCTAGTTAAGGTTGGTCACCCTATCAGGATAAGCTGTTGGGATGATAGAGCGTGTGTGTCTCCACCACGGTCATTACCAGGCATAGTGTCTGTGGTCGAATGGAGCCAACAGGTGCATAGATCGGTGAGCAGATACTGGTGCACTATGCCGTGTTTCTGCTTAAGGTAAAATGGTCTTAAACCCTGAGGAGCCACGTTAGGTGGGCTAACTAGTTGTGTAGTGCTTTGGCACACCAATGTGTAAGGTTCCAGTTACGTGACCCAAAACCATGGTGTACTGGGTTACTCGGCTGGCGTCGCATCAACGTACCACTCCTGTAGACTATTCACATCCCTAACGGGAGGTGCATTCCTTGATCTGACCTACGTTATATTAAACCCTGGCCAGATAGTCATAAGTTGGACTGGTGACCGGATTCGGTTACTCGGTAGGGTAATCAGAGGTATGATGTATGTGGTCAACCTGGAATGAACCGAGTCATATGAGTACTCGAGTTTGACGGTAGTCTCCACCGCTTAAGTCACGTCATGGCACTAAGTAGAGGAACAACGAGTTTACCATACTAAACGGAGAGCAGGGGTATGCGAGAGAACATAGTAAGTCCAGGGGAATTGGAATTCAGCCTGCGTTGCACTCTGGGTTGCTACGCAGGTTAACTCGGACTTAGAGGATCGATGATACACTAGAGTAGTGTGTCGATCGAGTCAAAGTTGGAAGCCATAAATCCTGGTCCCTAAAGGTTCCACCTTATCCACATAATGTACAATTCTTGAACCATCTCCTCGATTCACAGAACGCAGTTAGATGAAGTAATTAATCCAACCCTAATAATCTTATGCTCTGTGTGTGCATCGCACTAGTGCACGGTAGATGCATATGTGCGTGTGTGTGCTAGGGGAAATCCTGGAGTAGTACGGAGACACAAGTAGTCATCTCTTTACCTTAGTGGGCTTCGCTACACGGGTGCGATGCACCGGTTCGTGTTGCGAGTTGACTGGTTAACTTTACTAGGGGCACCCTAGGTGTTTGCTAAAGGCACTCCGGTAATAATAGAATCACTAGTCATAACCCACGTAAGTGCGCCATGCAAGTTCCCGAGCAAGAGAGGCAATCAACCAGTGGTATGGGGGTATTTTGGGAAACCAAAATACCACCATACCCTAGCTTGGCCACCCCTAGCAAGTAGGGACACACATGGGCCGCCCCCTCCCAAGCTTCTAGGAGTTGCTAGCAAGCTTCAAGGGAAGGGGGACTAAATTCAAGGAGCATTAACTTTTAGGGGCCGGCCTTGTATGGCAATAGGGGGCCGACCCTGAGCTACACGCAAGGCGAGAGGGAGACAAAATGGGGGCCGGCCACAACTCCCATATTCAAGGTATGGGAGGGTCGGCCCTATATATAGATGAGGGGAGGGGGGCCGACCTCTCCTGATGCTGCCCTAGTCGCCCCCTTCTCTTCTTCGCCTCTTTTATCTCCAACGTGTGTGCACAAGGATTTTTGATACGACTCTTTTTCCTCACATGATGAATCGAAGACGAAGAACGCTCGGTGCTTGAAGGCACTCAGAGATCCATCGATGTTGTTTTATGATTTTGGGAGTTACAGAACTCTAAACAAAATGAAACTACTTACAAAAGTTGCATCTCGAAGTTTTGAACCTTCATCCCAAATTTCAGCCCAATCGGAGTTCGGAGCAGAAAGTTATAGCCATTGCACCAAAGATATATCGAGCAGATCCGAGGCCGTCTCCATTGACAAAGAAGAAATTTATCGCGGTGAAAGAATCCGCACGGAGGTATGGCTTCTATCATGTTGATCTAGTGTAGAGAAAGAATATGCATGCATGCTAGATTATTTGTCTCGCTAGATCGACGTTAGGGATCGAGTAGTTGCCATGCTAGATTCATATACGCACGTATAGATCATTTTGATAAAATTTTTGATATGTAACGCACACCGCTCATGGTCTTTGAACCTTTCCTTTGCTTCCGCTACGGGCCTCTGCCATGGATTTATTTCCAACAATTGGTATTAGAGTGCCACGCTAGTGGTGTGCATTTCATGTTTTTCATGAAACCATCATGTACGCGCATGATTAGTATGTGCCGCCATCGGGGGTTCTACGAGTAAATCATGCATATTGTAGATATTATGTGTTCTATGAATCGTTCTTGCAGGGCACCGCTGTGAAATAATCTGGATGTATTATTACTTGCTACCGGGGGTTGTCCTCATGCTAGCATATGTCTGGATGTGTTTGCTTTTCTGTGTGTGGATAGTTTTAGAGCCATAGTAAGGCAAGAGGCCAGTGGCGGTAGACCACCCTTAATTCCTAGGCTTTTTGCTAGGCTTGTTTCCTTTTCTTTCTAGGAAATTGTATAAAAGCGAGCACTTGCTCGAAGCATACTAGATATTTTTTGGTTACAGATTGAATAGGAGGACTTGCCACGGAGATCCACTATCAGAGGATGAGCAGAACCTTGAAGGACGATGAGGATCCGGCAAAGCGTACGTACATGATAACAGCAAAGGGCAAAAGCATCAGAGATCGTATACAGAGGCTTGCACCGGATCGAGGAACCTAGAAAAAGAGACAGAGAGCTTGCGCTATGCTACTCAGGTTCAAGGGTTGGACCCTGAACTTGATTTAGTTGTGTGGTTGTTTATTTCTATAGTTCTTTATGTTTCATTAGAGAACCCCGATGCGATAATTTTATTATCAGTGTTTTAGAGGGATGCCCTTTCCCATCGGGTCCTAGAAACCTTATTAGGATAGGATTCCACTAATAATGTCTATTATTCAATTGACCCTTGATGATAGCATAAATTCCTTATATTTGGTTATACCACCATTTGGTCAATAACTGGTTAGTAGGGTGTGCCTATTTGGTCAGCATCGAAACCTAGCATGAGTTGGAATTCTACTATGACATAAATCGTCAAATTTATAAGCGAGACGCTATAATAGTGGGAGACCTTTTCTGTCTGTCTGACCTTAGGCTAGGCTCTAGGGTATTAGCGTGATAGCAAGGTTTATGGAGCATCGATGTTCTTGGGATATATAATGTGACCCTTGAGTGGAGAAATTCACTTAAGGCAGAGACTATGATATTCCAAGATCGATTAATACTAGACAAAAGGCCTGAAACGCTAATGGGAGCTCGGTTTGTCCAGGGTCTAGTGTATAGGCTATCGTGACCTTAGTATACACTCATACTTGAATAAAATAACCCTCAAATCAAATAAGGGATGTGTAAGAGGACTCGTTGAGATCCTCTGGCCTCCATTGCCAACTGCTTTATGTCTGGATAGGAGGGCGTAGCTCAACATCCCCCTCAGGCGAGAGTTATGCTTTACCATGCCAGATGACTTAGCGGTCTTCTTCAGGATATGGTGGTTACGGGACCAGGAGAGAAGAGCTTTTTCCACCCTCGTAGGGGTCGCATGAACTCTCATGTCATAATTGCTTAGACTTGTAGGTAAGCATCCGAAGTGGACATGGGGCTTCCGTTGCTTCACATGGGGATTATGGTGCATTGGCCAAAAGGACAACCATGGTTCATCAAAGCCCTTAGTTGACAGATTTGGATTGGGTTAAGGAAAGACCCGTGTGAGTGGATGACACTGTACACTACCCTCTCGGGCGGTTGTATCTGATTCTGAGATCACACATACATGGTTAATTAATCCATATAGGTGTCTTTGCTCTGAGGGTAGCGTTGGTATTTGGATATAATTAGCTTATTTTCAAAATCCATAAAATAAGTTTTTCTGTATTTTTTCATTCAACCATATAGTTCCCATATCCGCTATCTTATAAGAGAACTAGTTATCGGGTCTCTAACTACATAGAGCGGAAGCACTATCTTTAGTTTATGCTTAGGGTTGTAAACATACATTGATTTTCAATCTTAATATCCATGTACCAGACTTAACGGGTCCAGATGTTACTAGGGTACTTACTAGGGCATATGACGACTAGCGAGAGTCTGAGGAGATGTGCAAGTGCTGTATCACAGCAGACTTGCGGACGACTCCTTAGAAGCAAGTCAAATATATGCTAGGTCTTCTAAAATAAAGTTTTACTTACATTAGATGTCTGGAAGGCGAAGTCAGTAAACTTATCGCATATTAATCAAGATACTCGTCAGTATCGTGTCTGTGGGTATGTCTGTTTGGGAACACATACTTGAGTTCCAGATCGAACTAGATTCCAAAGATATGGTGCTAGATGACGAGGTGGTGGAAGACATCTGTCTTGCATCCTTGTCTAGAACCTTCGAAGGTGTTATTAGAGATTTTAACTTTAACAAGCTTGATATGACAAACACAGAACTTCTAAGGAGCTTTCCAGGAGATAAAGGATGGGTTCAAGATTAAAGGCAAAGTTTTTAGTGCTTAATCTAGGTCTTCTCTAAAAGATCTTAAGGGGGTATCTTATCAAAAAACAAAAAAATATCAGTGCAGAGACTGGTGTGGATTCTTAAGTTTGATAAAGCCAAGGACAAAAGTATTTTCGATGTGGTGAGTAGAGGAGGTATTGGAAGATAATGTATGGCCTCAGGGTGTTAAGGGTTAAGTCACAATCTAGTGGCAGTTCTTCTGCTTCTTGGAATGTAGACTTCTGGTCTACACGGATTCAAAAAAAGCAGAAGGCTACTTTATAGTGAAGTAATCCTAACATGATACTGATGCCATAAGCCGTTGCGAAAACTGTTAGATATGATTATCTTAGTTTTTTCAAAATACGGATTTTGATCTTTAGAGATTTAGTTCTATTTTCTCCTCGCCATATGAAGTTTTTAATTTTAGACGGCGCCATTGGTGTATCTCTCAAACTGAATGGATATCTTCATTGCTAGAGAAATAGTTCAGAACAATCTCTTTGTGTTTAATCCTAATTCA
This sequence comes from Chamaelirium japonicum, assembly GCA_947650365.1. Taxonomy (NCBI): domain Eukaryota; kingdom Viridiplantae; phylum Streptophyta; class Magnoliopsida; order Liliales; family Melanthiaceae; genus Chamaelirium; species Chamaelirium japonicum. Next base: position 19,597,995 of record OX393553.1, on the reverse strand, counting down.
AAAATAGATCTCATTACAGCTGCAGTGTCTGTTTGATATTTATCTAAATCCTTCAAAGAAGTTAACCCATTTGTGTCCCATTCAGTTTAGATACTTTATATTAGATAAATTCAAAGGTTAAAGAAGGTCAAGTTTCTGTTCATAGATTTCTCAGAGATCGTTTTTGACCAATTAGTGTTATCTGGAAGGCAAAGTAACTAAAAGGGCCACTAAGGTATTGGTGTTAGTTAATTTTGACGTTTGTGGTTCCAAGAGCGTCCAGACAGTAGAAAGCTCTTCGATCTAATCGATGGAATGAGTACCTATCGGACGGGTTCCATAGGGTCCTAAGGGAGAATGGGATTATCTCCTAGGTAAGTGCTCCAAGGATAACACGTCAGAATGAGGTCTTCGAGAGAAAGAAATCGGACCCTGTTGGACATGGTCCGTAGTATGATGAATATTGCCAAGTATACCACCCACCTTCAGGTGGGATCGTACCTTAAAATAGTAGTATATATCTGGAATTATCTCTTATCTAAATCCAGAGTTTCAAGAGGATGATCCCTGGAGCTACGATAAAGTAGTAGGAGCTTCCGACAACTCTGACTAGCAAAAGACCATAGAGGCAAGCTTGCATCAATGTCCCTTGGAACAATCTTGACTCTTATTACACTATCACCCTTATGGGTGTAGAGGGTGTATAAGAAAAAGACCCGTGTTCTTATTACGACTTAAGTAGCTAGATTAGTTGCCAAGGGAGAAGGGATTGACTATGTTGAAACCTTCTCACCGGTAGCTATGCCTAAGTCTATATCGGATCCTCTTAATCCATCACAATCCATTATAGTTGGGAGATATGGTAGATGGATGTCAAGACAGTTATTCCCTAACGGGGATTTGGAAAATGACATATGTATGATGTAGCTCCAAACTTTATGCCAACAGGTCAAGTAGATTTGGAGTGCAAGTGCAAAGGTTCATTCATGGACTAATGCAAGAATCCATGAATTGGGATATCTATTTTGATCAGGGAATCTGCTCACATGGATTTGGTCAGAATGAGGATAAACCAAGTGGGTACAAGAAAGGTGATAGAGCTACAAGGGTATATTTAGTACTTTACGTTAACGATATTCTACTGATTGAAAATGACGTAGGAATATTGTTTACTAGTAAAGATATATAGTCATCACAATTCGATATGAAAGACCATAGTAAGGCGAGTTATGTTTTAGGAATCAAGGTAACTCGAGATCACTAGAGCAAGGTTCTCTCGCTGTCATAAGCTACGCATGAAGATAGGACTCTAGCTAGATTCATTTTTTTCGAGGCTAGATATCTATTGTGTAGTAGAAATAATGGGTCAGTTTCAGTCAAACCCGGGTCCAGTTCACTGGATTTATATGAAGGGTATACTCAAAAGTCATCATCAATCAAGGATTGTGAGTTGTCTTATACTTCACAGGTTCTGATATCGATTGGATACACAAAATCTAACTTTTAGATCAGATATGCATTCCATATAATCGATTTCAGAAATTATTTTTATCTTGGGATTAGAAGCGGTAGTTGGTAGAGTGTGAAGCAAAAGTATATCACAGACTCCACTATAGTGGCTGAGCACGTTATCGCGTGTGAGGTAGTATATCAGATGGTATGGTTCTGGAAGTTCTTGGAGAACTGGAGATGTATACCAGAGGCTCAGTTATCTATTATTGCAATTGAAGAGTGGTAAGCAAGGTCCAAGGAGCCTAGGGACCACCGTAAGGGGAAACTCATCAAGTACAAACTCCACTTAATCTGACAATTTTAGGAGAAAATGCAAGTAGCGGTACTGAGATAGCATCTGCTGATAATATTGCCAATTCCTTTAGGGAATTCTTGCAAATGCTTTTTGGGCAGCATGTAGAAGGTATATAGCTCAACACCGTTTTTCCTCGTTAGACCTAGTGAGAGATTGTTGGAATTGATAAGGTCTTCAGCTCGTAAAAACCTATAGTTTAGCTGTGTATGGTTGATAGCTTATGATTGTATCTTGGCACGTACCTTAGTACGTGTTCTGATTACAGAACAGAGAGCCATGGCTACATGGTAATCCACTTGAGTGGGAGACTCAATGGATTGGTCCAATGTAACCTAAATATGTCCGCAGCTCTGATTAGGGTTGGTTGCCCTATCAGGATGCTGTTGGGATAACAGAGCGTGTGTGTCTCCACTACGGTTATTACCAAACACAATATCTGTGGCCAAACGGATCCAATACAGTGCACAGATTGGTGAGCAGATGTCGGTGTACTAGACCGTGTTTCTGCTCAAGGTAAAATGATCCTAAACCCTGAGGAGCCACGTCTGATGGGCTAACCAGTTGTGTGGTGCTTTTGGCGTACCAATGTGTGAGGGTCTAGTTACGTGACCCAAAACCATGGTGTACTGGGTTACTCGGCTAGCGTCGTATCAGCGTGTCACTCCTGCAGGCTATCTACATCCCTAACGGGAGGTGTGTTCCTTGGTTCCAGGTGGTCATCAGTTGGACTGGTGACCGGATTCGGTTACTCGGCAGAGTAATCGGAGGTATGATGTACATGGTCAACCGAAAGAAACCGAGTCATATGAGCACTCGAGTCTGACGGTAGTCTCCACCGCTCGAGTCGTGTCATGGCACCAAGTGGAGGGACAACGAGTTTACCATACTAAGCGGAGAGCAAGGGTATACGAGAGAACATAGTAAGTCCAGGGGAATTGGAGTTCAGCCTGCGTTGTATTCTGGATTGCTACGTAGGTTAACTCGGGCTCAGAGGATCAATGGTACACTCGGGTAGTGTGTCGATCGAGTCCAAGTTGGAAGCCATAAACCCTGGTCTATGAAGTTCCACCTTATCCATATGATATACGGTTCTTGATATACACTTCTAGGAGTTACTAGCAAGCTTCAAGGGGAGGGGGACTAAATTCAAGGAGCATTGACTTTTAGGGGGCCGACCTTGTATGGCAATAGGGGGTCGGTCCTGTGCTACACGTAAGGTGAGAGGGAGACAAAAGTGGGGCTGTCCATAACTCCCATATGCAAGGTATGGGAGGGCCGACCCTATATATAGATGAGGGGAGGGGGGCTGGCCTCTCCTGATGATTCCCTAGCCGCCCCCCTTCTCTTCTTCGCCTCTCTTGTCTCCAACGCGTGTACGCAAGGGTTTTTGATGCAGCTCTTCTTCCTTGCATGGTGAATCAAAGACAGAGAAGGCTCAACGCATGGAGGCACTCAGAGATCCATCGACTAGGTGTCGTGCATCGTGTGAGATCGAGTGAACTTGAAGGCACTTTTCGCAACCTTTTGCTGTCTAGAATTTACACAGAAGATCAATATTATTTTTGTGATTTCGGAAGCTATAGAACTCCAAAAGACATGAAACCATTTAAAAAAGTTTCTTCTCGAAGTTATGAACGTTCAGTCCAAATTTCAGCCCAATCGGAGTTCGGAACAGAAAGTTATGGCTATTGCACTAAAGGTATATCGAGTAGATCTGAGGCCGTCTCCATCAACAAAGAAAAAATTTATCACGGTGAAAGAATCCGCACGGAGGTATGGCTTCTATCATATAGATCTAGTGTAGAGATAGAATATGCATGTATGCTAGATTATTGGTCTCGCTAGATCAACGTTATGGGGTCGAGTAATTGCCATGCTAGATTCATATATGCACGTGTAGATCGTTTCGATGAAAATTTTGATATGTAATGCACACCGCTTACGGTCTTCGAATATTTCCTTTGCTTCCGATGCGGGCCTCTGTCATGGATTTATTTCCAATAATGGCCACTCCAGGTGCACCTGATTTTATCTTATGTGTCACCGGGCCAAAATCCCCCTTATTTATCGGATATTCACCATTATACTTCATACCCAATTTGATTGGTGCATAAAGACCTTTCGGTCAGACTATGCCAAGGAGTATCTCTTCTCTGAGACACGTGAGATCCTTCAATCTATGACACTCTTCACCAACAGTCATGTTCCCATATCCATGAGTAGAACGGAGTCATCAAACACAAGCATCGCCATGTCCTCGTGGCAACACGAGCTTTGCTTTTCTTTGCTTTTGTTCATCACTCCTACTAAGCTGAAGCTGTTATGACTATTATTCACCTCATCAACATCACTCTATCCTCAGCTCTTTCTGGTACTACTTCGTATGAGTCTCTACTCCAGTCCACTCAATTATTCTCTTTTTCGTACTTTTGGGTGTATGTGCTTCGTCCTCCTATAACAAACTCTCTACTAGGTCTATCAAGTATGTTCACTTGGGTCTCAGTCAGGACCATAAAGGTTATCAGTGCTATGATCCCTTGTCTCATCAGATTCATGTCTCCCATATGTTGAGGATGTCCCATTGTTGTCTACTGAATCGTAGGTTCTTTCCCCACCGTATGCATCTCCATCTCCACCACCATCGTTCATTTCCCTCCTATTACTTTCTCTATATTCCACTACTAGGCCCTCTCTTTCGTCTCCCCACCACCTCCTCTGCCTCCCCCATCCCTACTTATCATGCCCCCTCGCCTCCTCCACCTCCCCTACCCCCACCCCCACCATCATTACCTGTCACTCATGTTTATGTTTGTACTCCACAGTTACTCCTATTAAGGATGCCTCCATTGGTGCTCCCTCGCCTGCAGTTGCTCTCTCCTTTTGGCCGCGGATCCTAGCTTTGTTCGGGGCTACCCTATACATGAATATTACTCTTCTGACAGATATAACTACTCTCCAAATTGATTTGGCTACTCTACTTTTACCCTCTGACTCTCCTGATACCTCAAGATATTCTGTTGTCGCCTCCTACTCTCTATCATACCATGCATTTCTTACTGCCCTCCACACCTACTAGGAGCCCCAGTCGTATTGTGAGGTAGTTTTGCATCCAACATGGCGACAAGCCATGACAGAGGAGCTTGAGGCTTTTCAACGGACCCTAACTTGGGATTTTGTTCCTTGTCCCTCGGGTGGTGCCTGTTAGCTGCAAATAAATCTTCAAGGTCAAGACTCGACTTGATGGCTCTATTGAATAGCACAAGTCTTATCTTGTTACTCGTGGCTTCTTCCAGGAGTATAGGACTGACTACGATGAGACATTTGCTCCAGTTGCCCGGATGGCTACTGTGCATACCCTCTAGTTGTGGCAGCTGCTCGAGGGTGGCCTCTCCATCAAATAGACGTGATAAATGCTTTCCTTCACGGTGACCTCTCAGAGGAGGTATATATAGCTTCTTCATCGGGCGTCTCTGCTCATTCAGGGCATGTCTGTCATTTACACCAGACAATATGGGCTCAAGTAGGCTCCTCATTCCTGGTTTGAGCGATTTCATAGTACAGTTGTTGTTGTTGGATTTGTAGAGCGACACTCTGACTATGCCCTGCTCACTTGCTCCTCCAATCAGGATGGTCTTGCTGTTTTGCTCCTATATATGAATGATATGATCATCACCGAGGATGACAATACCACCATAACATCTCTTCAGCATCATCTCCAGAGTCAGTTCGAGATGAAAGATCTGGGTCCTCTTCGCTACTTCCTTGACCTTAAGATTGTCCGTTCGGCTCGTGGTTTGTTGATCTCCCAGCAGACGTATATTTCCGATATCCTTACCGATACTGATCTTACTGATTCTCACATTGCTGACACACCCATGGAGCTCAACTTAAAGCTCATCCCTACAGATGGTGAGTCTCTCCTGGACGTCTCTAGATACGAGAGGTTGTTTGGGATGTTAGTCTATCTCACTATGACTAGACCAGACATTGCCCATGCTGTAGGCATTATTAATCAGTTTGTTCAGGCTTCCCACTCTATTCACTATATAGCGGTACTCTAGATCCTCCGCTATCTTTGGGGCACCATCACCTATTCGTTGCTTCTGCCTTCCACCTCTCCTTTAGTGCTACACGCCTACTCCGATGTAGACTAGGCAGGAGATGTTGCTACTCACTGTTCTACTAATGGCCACTATGTATTCCTTGGTGACTCCCTCATTTCTTAGCGCAGTAAGAAACATGTGTTCATTGCTTGCTCTATCACTGAAGTCGAATACAGGGCTATGACTTCCACCACTGCAGAAATTATTTGGCTTTGCCGCCTTCTACTAGACCTGGGAGTTGTGATATCCGAACCCACACCTATTTTTTATGACAACCAGAGTGCTATTCAGATTGCTAGCAACCCGATTTTTCACGAGCGGATGAAACATATCGAGGTTGACGGTTACTATGTTCGCCAGGAGTTTCTCACTCACACCATCTATTTGCCATTTATTCACTCGATGGAACAGACTGCTGACTTTCTCCCGAAAACTCTTACAATTGCTCGCTTCCGGTATTTTATCAGTAAATTCTCGGTATATGATCCACTGTGAGTTTGAGGGGGAGTGTTAATGCATATAGAGATGGGTCGGGTTTTATGTACAGGCGGGTCAGGTTCGTTGTGTAATGTTGTGCATATATATTGGGCTTAGTCCCTTAATGAAGAGATATTTCATTCTCTCCAAACCCTAGCCGCCACCTTCTAACAACCCCATTAAAAGTTCAAGGAAGAAAATAATAGAATAATTCGATGTCCTAGAAAATTTAATGGCATTTATCTGGGGAAAAAGAATATGGAACATTTGATCAGCAGATATTTAGCTTCCTGAAAAACAATTACCCAGGACAGTTGATTGCCCAGAAGATCTAAGTCTGACCAAAAAAACACAACCTTAAGATTCCTAGTAAATTCTAGATGTAGAATTATTAAGGATTGCAACGATATTGTACATTAGCACTATTACTATATCTCCAAAATAAATGCTAATGCCCTTAGTGTGTTTAGGGGGGAAAACAAAATACAGCATAGGCTCACCCAATAATCAGGCTCGGACATGTGGACTGAATATCCATCTCGGGAGAAAAACTTTGGTATAACAGTGATACCATCTTAACTGGCATCACGGATTAATCTGAAACGCTGAAGCCAACACCTCTCTTCACAATAGTCGTTTAAATAAGAGAAATCGATGCAGTTGGGGCTGAGTGCGATGCATCTGTCATGATAGCTACCATCCTGTGGCTATGATACACCCCGAGAGGTGCACAGGTGTTTGTGATTGATCCGTGATGCCAACTAAGCAATATCACGGTTATTTGAAAGATTTTTTCCCATCTCGGGATCTCCAATAGTGAGTTGTCCCTCTTGACTTCTCTAGCCACCACCTTGCTTACAATCTCTTTTAAACCATCTTCAACTGCACCATCTTAAGGGTCCGATTAGTTGTGATACTTGTAAATGCAGTCCATGTGAGACCTTAGACATTGAATCTTCTTCACCTGAAGATATAATTATTTGTGATTTTTTTGACTTCCCACACTAAAATGATCACCTTCTCAATTATAATAGCATCTTCAACCAAGTCCGAGCGGAGCTCCCAAGACCTACGTGGCACTCCGAGCGGTAATCACATCCTCCAACCGACTACGATCTGATCTTTGCTTCCAAGGCTTACGTGACACCTTCTTTGCTCTGCTAGCGCTCGAGAGCTCCGAAGCAGGAGACAAAGATCGGAAAGGCTTTGGAGCTTCCCATTTGGGTCCCTTCCTTGATATTTTACGTTAATCCCCTGCCACATTCCACAAAGTTCATATCCGACTGTCCTTCTCGCTTAGAGCTCCTCCCAACTCGGTTGGAGAGCTCGGAGTGAATTTGGCCACAAGTGGGGTCCACAATCCTTAGGAATTCCTCCCATCTCGGGGTCGGTTGGAGATGCTCTAAGCGATCCGGGATTCTAAGGGGGTGTTTGGCATGAAGAAATGTTGCTCAGCTTAAAACTCATCCAGAAAAGTATAATCCTACCAATTACTATTTGTACTTTCTCAAAAAAAATAGGTAGGGGTCTAGGCCGAACGTCCCCTCATTTTACCGAAGAGGGATTTCTCAAAAAAAAAAGAGACAAATGTGACATTCCAACTCTTTGTAGTCATGAAAAGATCCATAGTTAGCTTCAATGTTACTCAGATTGAGGATGGCATTTTGGAAATATCATGGCTAAGACGTATGGTTGGGCTACATTATCGTTACGGTAGTGTTTGAGAAAAATATATAACATGTTAAGACCGTTCAAGTTATTTATAACATTACCATCTTCAAAATCGCGTAAAAACAACTTATCCATCCGATTTAATCGATACATGAGAGGGATTCATCGATTTTTTTTTTTTTAATTACGAACTCTACATTGATCAGACAATCCCGTTTGATCGATGCGGTGATACTGTTTCGCAAGGGTGCGATGGAGTACCAACTATAACCGTTTTCTCTCTCCCTCTATGTATATGTGACCCCCGTCTCTTTCTCTCTCCCTGCTGCCCCCAAATCAATATCTGGGTTATTTGTGCGCAATGGGTACATGAGTGGGATGCATCAAAATAAAATTTAATCACAAACACTATATACACTATATTGATCAGACAATTCCGTTTGATCGATGCGGTGATACCGTTTCGCAAGGTTGTGTTGGAGTAGCTACTATAACCGCTTTCTCTCTCTCTATGTATCTATGACGCCCGTCTCTCTCTCTCTCTCACACACACACACCAAAATCAATCTTTGGGTTATCTGAGCGCAGTGGGTACATCTCTCTCTCACCGCATCTCTCTCCCTCTCGCCACCCTACGTCTGACACACACACACACACTCTCTCTCTATCTATCTATCTTTCACCGCATGCAACCACGTCTTTCTCTCTCATCGGTTACACTTTACCCTCTTGAAGTTTGGGAAATTTTATTCATACCCCATAAATCTGTAATAAGCCCCCATTTCCAACAAACTTGAACACACCCCATTTTTTTTTTCATACCCCATTCCTATCCCAAAAATACCCTTCCCCCTTACACCCCACCTTCAATACACCCACTTGATTATACCCCAATCAAACACATACCCCCTTAAATATACTCCAATTATATGCACTCTTGAATACACCCCACTCTTAAATAAACCCCAAGCAGTTGGCTGATACTTGTAAGCACAAGTAGAGCTGCAACTTGGGCGGGCCAACCTGAACCCAACCCGAGTCCAACCCGAACCCAATCCGAATTTGGACGGGCTAATCCGAGCCCAACCCGAATTATTTCTTCTCGACCCGACAAGACCCAACACGAAGTTAGCGGGTCTGGGTCAAGGCTAAACGGGTTCGGGTCGTAAACGGGTCGACACGATAGACCCGTTTAATAAACGGGTCGGGTCCGGGTTTAGGGTCTGGACACGATAGACCCGGAAAGACCCGTTTATTATTCAACGGGTCGTGTCGGGTCGGGTCTACCAGCAATCCGATACTATAATATATAATACCAGTGGGTCTTTCGGGTTAGGTCGGGTCAAGTCGGATCGGGTCAACTGAATAGATCCGGGTGGTAAACGGGTCTTATCGGGTCTTACCGGGTCTTATCGTGTCTACCTGTTTATTAGCGAGTCGGGTACGGGTTTAGGATCTAGACACGATTAGTTAAATGGGTCGGGTCCTGGTCTAGGGGTTTTGGACACGACACGAAACTAGACAAGACACGAAGCCGACACGACACGACTCATTGCCACCCCTAGCTGCAACTTGGGCGGGCCAACCCGAACCCAACCTGACTTTGGGCGGATTAACCCGAACCCACCCCGCACAACCCGGCCAACCCGACGGGTTGGGCTTGGGCTAAGTTCCCAATGTTTGGGTTGGGGGTACAAAAGACGCTGAGCAGGGGCTTTGAGGTTTGGGGTACAAAAAAAAGGGCATTGTTGGTATTAAAGGATTGTTGAGTAAGTTATTGAGAAACGCTAGGGATACGGGGGCTAATTACAGATTTTTGGGGTATGAATAAAATTTCCCTGAAGTTTAGCTAAAAAACACTAAACCCCTCTATAGTTAAAAAACTACATTTTGCCCCTTTCAATGCAGTTTTGATCAGATAAAAATTACAAATTATGAAAATGAAGTAGCTGGCAAAAGGGAGGCATTGTGCTAATATTTCAAGCTTTAGGGTGCAATTTGGAACAAAATAAACCGAAGGTGCTCGCTGCTTGCCGTTTGGCACGGGCAAGCAACGGGCGAGTAAACAATGAGCGAGGGCCGATGGGCGAGAAAATTTTGTCCGTGTTGATCACCGACGATGGTCAGAGTTCAGGCATTATCCAGAGTGAGTGTTGCCGCCAGACTGTGTTTTGTCAATAAGGTTATCGTTGCAATGTCGATGTAGCCGAAGATGTTGTTGCCGAAGACGGTCGTTCGAGTATCGACAGGCACGTGCATACACAAGTATAGAATAACTCACCTTTAACGGCACCAATGTGTGCATCATCATTGCCACGTCAACATAAATTTACATATTAAGAGAAACATGAGTGTAATTCATCTGTATATACAAACACTGACTCTTTTATTCTCAGTGTCACTTCCTATAAAAACAAATAATACATTTGGTGGGTGTGATACAAACTCATATGTTTTTATCCCATTTTGTTTTTTATTATTGGGGTTTTGGCTTGCTAAAGCTGAACTCGGAAGCAAGGTGGCATCAGGAATTCGTCCGGGCGCTCGACATGTTCGTCTGGGCGTTGATAGAAGGTTGCATGTGCAGGGATTTCACCCGGGCAAACCCAGGTGCAGGTAGAAGGTGGGTCGTCCGATGATTTCGCCCGAAAAATTGGGACGAGTGCAATGGTCTGTGGCCTGCGGATTGAGCCTCGTACATGTTAGGAAAGGCCAAGATTATCTCTCTTGTACTTGGATGAAGACTATGTCAATAGCTAGCCATCAGGCCAGTCCTAGGATTTTTGTGGCCTGGGACAAAGATCGAAAATAGGGCCCTTTTATACATACAAATAGACATAAAACTAACATAGAAGAAAAAAATCAATAGAAATAAAATATTATGTTATATACCTTATTGAATTAAAACTAGCATAATTAAAATTTTGCTGACAATAAAATTATAGAAAAGAAATTAAAACTAACATACAATCATTTTATATATCTTGTTGAACTTTTGATTCAATAAAATTAACATGTTCATCCACATAAATCTTTTTTTTTTACGATAAGAAGTCTGCTACTGTAGAGCGATTAGCAAGAGACAAAGATTTGGTGGATGGCAAAAATTATCTTGGACTCGAGTGAATAGCGATTAAAGAATCAATTATCAAAGTCGAATTCGAGATGGCCCTGTCACAAACACACACGCGAAGAGAGGTAAGAAAGAAGCCCGCTACCGCAGACCCGCCGACTGTGAGCAATCGCCGGTCACACACATATAGAGCAAGAGAGAGAGAGAGAGAGAGAGAGAGAGAGAGAGAGAGAGAGAGAGAGAGAGAGAGAGGTTGGTCGATGCTGCAGAGCCACCGGCCGTGAGGTGTCGCTTGTAGTCAATCACAAACACACACACACACACACACACACACACACACACACACACACACACACACACGGAGAGGTTGTCTCCTGTCACTTGGGGCATGTGGTTGTGGGGATACCGTTTGTCTGGCGTTTGTGGGCGGTCAATTTGCGTGACGATGAGAGCGAGAGGGAGAACACCGGGGAAAGGACCTATAGGAGACGGTCGAAGAACATATCACAGTCACTGAGCGAATGAGAGAAAGAGAAAGCGCTAGAGATATAAATGCAAGATTTTTTTAGTAAGCGTGCAGATTTTCAGCGTTGATGTTTCGCCGTTTCAGGAATGAGCAGTTTTAATGGCTAAGCGGGTAGAATTGTTTTGCACATGCACTTAAGCCCCGTGCAGAGCCTGTGGGTGCAAAATCTGGCTAACGCCCTACAATGGGACCCGCAGTCTCGCCTCGGGCGTACGAGTACTACGGTGGGACCCGCAACCCTGCCTGGGGCCTATGAGTATGATGTGGGGACCCGGAGTCTTGCCTGGGGCCCACTTGCACTATCTAGGGTCTGGTAAATCCCCCCAGGCATTTACCAAACCCCGGATATTTCTGAGAATATTCTTGGAATATTTCCCAGATAAACCAAACTTCTATAAATAGCAGACCCTGTAAATGATTTCAGATCCACCATAATCATACTTTCTATTTTCCAGAGCTCCGTGAGCTTTCTGGTTTTTAGACTCATTCTCATCCTCTGATTATTTGTAAGAAGCACTCCTCGGGCTGTCGAGAATAGCTCTACTGTTTACTTAGAGATAGTGGATTACAAGGTTACGTTTTACTGCACGGAGGCGTAGGCTTCGGCCGAACTCCTTCATCACTCCCTGCGCTAACTCTCTTTATTCAACAGTGCTTATGTGATAGCCTAGCAAGCCACAGCCTAGCGCTTCGAAGCGCGCCACATCCCGAAGGGTAAAACCTTCAATCGACTGTTGGAGGAGGGTCACGTACGACGACCGAAATCCTCCCCCACAGAGCCTACAACTACTTATTTGGGTTTTGGATCCAAATACAAGGCAAAAGCCCTAAGATTGGGGGCCTTCTTCCTAAGTGGGGTAGACTTGCTTTAAACCCTTTTTTAGTCACTAGCGCTAGGTGCCTAATTTGTCCTAGAGTATACATAAATTTTTTTTTTGGACCTCCTTTGATTGTGGGGCTCGAGGCGGTCGCCCATGGCGGCCATGCTCAGGACTGGCCCTACTAGCCATATTAGGACTCTTAAAGTCATATGATTTCTCTATCATAAAAGGGGGACTTGTGGCAAAGAAAAACCATAGAATGTTGAGATCGTCTATAAGAGAAAATGGGATAGAGAGAGAGAAAGGACAGTAAGAAGGCCTGGTCTAGGGTTCATTGTTTGAACGACATGAAAGAGAAGAGAAGGAAGGAAGGAAGAGAAGATAAGAAGAATGAAGAAAGAAGAGGAGGGAAGAAGAAGGAAGAAGAGAAGAGAGGTCTATCTTCGGATCTCGATTTGATCATTCTCCAGTTCTCCTCCGGATTCCTCGACGCATCTACCTCAATCGTTTTCTACTTCAGCGGGTACTTTTTTATCTCATGTTGATCCTCCGGTATATCTTTGTATCTCTTGGACGGGTTAATCTCTATTCTGTGGGTGTGCGGTGTCTTGAGAGAAGCAAGAAGATAGGTTTGTTGGGTCCGACAAGTGGTGACCACTGTATGGTGTAATATCTTATGTGATAATCCAAATCCTTGATTGACAATGATATTTGTGTTGTTCGTACTATTGTATGGATGTATCGAATTCACTGTGTCTGTTGTTGGGCGTGATCTCCACAGGGCTCCGATCCTTGATCCTCCAAGCAACTTTGGTGGTTTCCGCAACATTTACCTCCCAGGTTACATCTTGCAGTGAGCTATTATGTCTAGTTATTTATTTTGTTTATTTCTCAGCAAACTATGTGCTATTTATATGTACCTAGGAGAGAAAGATAATCAGAGTAAAAGTCAGCACTTAGAATACCGGGTTACAAGTTCTGTAAATACCGACACCCACTTTGTATTTATCTCGGCCTTAGTTGTTTGCATTTAGGTGTTACAGAGTATAAGTTAGGTTGAAGTCGATATTTTCATATGCCATGTTTAAAATCGGTACATGTATAGGGACACCCGACATGGTGGAGTGCTTTAAGCCACCTCACCACATGATTTTCATGTTGCCACTTTTTGAATTAAGTTTCTCACATATATAATAGTAAAATATTTTTTAAATACTATTTAAAAAATTTAAATTTTAATTCCCAGAAAAATTATGGACAGCCTATGTAGGGAGGCAATGGGTCCTGTCGGGTCGGGTTCGTGTCTTGTCTAGTTTTGGGTCTGTCCAAAACCCCTAGATCTGGACCCACCCGTTTAACTAATCGTGCCTAGACCCTAAACCCGTACCCGACCCGCTTATAAACGGGTAGACCCGTTTACCACACGGGTCTATTCAGTTGACCCGATCCGACCCCATCCGACTCAACCCGACCTGACCCGATAAGACCCGCTGGTACTACATATTACATTATCGGATTGCGGGTAGACCCGACCCGACACGACCCGTTGAATTTTAAACAGGTCTTCCCGGATCTACAGTGTCCAAATACTAAACCCAGACCCAGCCCGTTTATTAAACGAGTCTACTGTGTTGACCTGTTTACGACCCAAACTTGTTTAGCCCAGACTCAGACCCGCTAACTTCGTGTCAAGTCGTATCAGGTCTACCGTGTCGGGTCCAGAATTGCCAGCCCTAAGCCTATGACAGGGAAAAAAAAGAGAGGAAAGACTAATCCTAGATTAGGGGTGGCAATGGGTCGGATCGGGTCGGGTTGAGACATGGGTATAAGGGCAAAACATCCAAACCGAACCCGACCCGTTTAATAGACGGGTCAAAAACTTAAACCCAAACCCTACCCGCCTAATAAACTGGTTGACCCGACCCAACCCGTTTAAACCGTTTACTAAACGGGCCGGGTTGTGTCGGGTCGGGTTGGCTTGGGTTGGGTCAACAGAACCTATGTAAACCTGCCGAGTTGGGTCAAGACAAGTCGGATTGGGTCGGATTTGATTGGGTTGGATCGGGTCGGGTTGACACGACTCATTTGGAAAACGGGTCAAGTCGGGTCAAATGGGTTATAAGTACAAATCCAAACCCCGACCCATTAAATAAACGGGTCAATCGGGTCGACCTGTTTATGACCCGAACCTAGATTAGGGGTGGCAATGGGTCGGATCGGGTCGGGTTGAGACATAGGTATAAGGGCAAAACATCCAAACCGAACCCGACCCGTTTAATAGACGGGTCAAAAACTTAAACCCAAACCCTACCCGCCTAATAAACTGGTTGACCCGACCCAACCCGTTTAAACCGTTTACTAAACGGGCCGGGTCGTGTCGGGTCGGGTTGGCTTGGGTTGGGTCAACAGAACCTATGTAAACCTGCCGAGTTGGGTCAAGACAAGTCGGATTGGGTCGGATTTGATTGGGTTGGATCGGGTCGGGTTGACACGACTCATTTGGAAAACGGGTCAAGTCGGGTCAAATGGGTTATAAGTACAAATCCAAACCCCGACCCATTAAATAAACGGGTCAATCGGGTCGACCTGTTTATGACCCGAACCCGTTTAGGCCATACCCAAACCCACTAACTTCGGGTCGGGTTGGCGGGTCGGGTCAAGGATTGCCACCCCCATCCTAGATGACAACTTCGGTTCTGAGTCACTCCAGTCTCATAGGCCAGTAGGCTGCCACGTAAGCTGTTTATCAGCTCCAATCCCATGCCGGCCTCTCCTGTTCTGTGTTGATTTCCGGTTGTCTTCTTTGAACCCGCTCCGACTCTGCCGTTCCTTCGATCGCCTCCTCTCTTCCTTCCTTCCCCAATGGCTTTGCCCTTGGGACTCCGCGGATTCGGTTTCATGCAGACGGGATCCGTAACTCCCAATTTCAAATTCGGGCGGGAAAGGAGTCGTGCAGCTCTGGCGGGGAACTCAAGCGGCGAGGGGCCGCGCTCTACCAGCACCAACGGTCCTCATCCCTCTCCACCCGAGAGGGATCCTTTCCCAGGTGATGAATGACTCTTCACTTTGTACGGCAATGCCATCTTTC
Source organism: Chamaelirium japonicum (assembly GCA_947650365.1). Taxonomy (NCBI): domain Eukaryota; kingdom Viridiplantae; phylum Streptophyta; class Magnoliopsida; order Liliales; family Melanthiaceae; genus Chamaelirium; species Chamaelirium japonicum. Next base: position 19,582,450 of record OX393553.1, on the reverse strand, counting down.
CATCCTTTTTTTTTTTTTGAAAAATAACAAAAAAAAAAAATCATCTCTCCATCCTTGTTAATGGTGTTGTTGGGGTTTGTGCAGTTGAGAAATGCTATTCAACCAGACGAGTTTACAGACAGCTTACGTGGCATTGATCACAGTCGTCGGTTTTCACCCAGGCCTGACTAGTGAATGGTACCCTGGTCCCACTGGCAATCAAACAGACAGCTGATCAATAATTACAAATGGCTGTGATCAATGCCACCTAAGCTGTCTGTAAACTTGTCTGGTTGAATAGTATTCTCCAAGCGAGTTATTTGTTATGTGGCTAAATAGTTATGGGTGTGATTTCCATAGGTCCTGCCATCCTGGTAGGGCTGGCAATTTCCGACCCGACACGAAGTTTGCGGGCCTGGGTCAGGGCTAAACGGGTTCTGGACATAAACGGTCGACACAATAGACCCGTTTAATAAACTGGTCGGGTCTAGGTTTAGGGTCTGAACACGGTAGACCCGAGAAGACCGTTTAAAATTCAACGGATCATGTCTGGTCGGGTCTACCCGCAATCCGATACTGTAATATATAGTATCAGTAGGTCTATCGGGTTAGGTCAGGTCGGATTGGGTCGGATCAACTGAATAAACCCGTGTGGTAAACGGGTCTAACGGGTCTACCCGTTTATAAATGGGTCGGGTATGGGTTTAGGATCTAGACACGATTAGTTAAACGGGTCGGATCCGGATCTAGGGGTTTTGGATACGACCCGAAACTAGACACGACATGAACCCGACCTGACCCGACCCATTGCCGCCCCTAGGTCCTGGGCCTTTTGGAATAATGGTCAGGTTTGTAACATTTGGTATTAGAGCCAACACTACGTTAAGGGTTTAAAACTTGGAAAGGGCTATCTAGGAGAGGGCTACCTATCGTCAGATTGAAAGCTACCTAGAGTGAGCCGTCGATGACGTCGGTTGCTAAAGCATGGTGGTGTATTATGTGCCTAAATAGTCATGGGTCTGATTCCCCATGAGTCCTGGGGATTTTGGAATAATGGTCAGGTCCGTATTTGAATCCTGGGGAGGGCTACCTAGCCTACCTAGGAGAGGGCTACCTCTCAAAAGGGAAAAATGGCCATATACCGCCATAGTGAAAGCTAGATAGAGTTAGCCACCGATGACGTCGGCTGTTGAAGCATGGTGGTGTGTTACGTGCCTAAATAGTCATGGTTCTGATTCCCATGAGTCCTGGGGATTTTGGAATAATGGTTATGTTCGTAACAATATATCAGCTGGTCTTGTATTTGTGGTTATTACTCGCGTTCATCGCGCTCAAATTTTGAGTAAAATCAATTATGGCGCATAAATCAGAGGCAACTTACTTTTTTCATTTAATCTTTTATATTCTTTATCAATCATTGGTTAGAATACCATGGATTAGTCTTTAGCCCTTGATTGATAACACTGATCATGAAAATGGGTAATTTTCATAGAAAGGTAATGATATTGTCATACTTGGCAACAATTAATTTGTTTTTATCCCTTTTATGTAATGATTTTGGTCCTCTAGGATCTGAATACATTTAGGGTTTTCTTCTTATAGTTCTATGAAAACTTCGTTAGAGTTTAGTTATTATTCAGGTATCTTTTAGTGGATTTGAAGTGAGTTTGGTGGTTTTGGTTGCAAATCAGTATGGTATATATAATGTGGTACATGTGAGAAGATATGGCACTTCAAACCTAGGTTGGATGTCTAGTTCCCACTGAGGAAATTTAGGGGTTATTTGGCATCAAACTCAACGGATACTATTTGTTCCGGTGGAATGAAGGACTTTGGAATGATAATGTATCATTGGGTGTGTTTCTATGCTATCCGGAATGCTGAACCATCCAAATTACATTAGAAATAGTAATTGATGGGAATACCCTCATCCGGATGAGGCTTAAGCGGAACAACTGTTCCTCATGCCAAACACACCCTAACTATCATGCAATACTATCTGAGGTCGGTTATGTGCCACAATATCGTTGTGTCCAAAATTGTTCCTGCTCTTCATCACAACTGGAATATCCAAGGACCTACGAAGCTCATCTTTCCCTATATACTTATTTCCAAATTGGAATATAAAATTCTTCCTTGATTCAAGTTTTCGGTGCACGTCCATAAACTTTTTTTCTAAACAGTTGTGGATTTAATTTGGAAATGTATTATTTCAATAGTCTTGCACATCATATTGCCCCTATTCAGAACTATTTACATCATTATAGACCAATATATATAAAGAAATCCCTGTTGGAATTGTTGACGAATAGTCCCACATCGGTAAGGGAGGCACCCATCACTCGCTTAATATACCCCCTGTGGACCTCCCCTTACAACTCGGGTTTTGAGGTGTGAGGGTATCTAACATGGTATCAGAGCTCCTGCACCTGCTTCCCCTCCGGGTGCTCCCCATCAATCGTGCCTTGCCACGCGTGCCCCGCGTGGGAGGATCCTTGCCACACGTGCTCCGCGTGAGAGGGAGTGTTGACGAATAGTCCCACATCGGTAAGGGAGGCACCTATCACTCGCTTAATATACCCCCTGTGGACCTCCCCTTACAACTCGGGTTTTGAGGTGTGAGGGTATCTAACATGGTATCAGAGCTCCTGCACCTGCTTCCCCTCCGGGTGCTCCCCACCAATCGTGCCTTGCCACGCGTGCCCCGTGTGGGAGGATCCTTGCCACACGTGCTCCGCGTGAGAGGGAGTGTTGACGAATAGTCCCACATCGGCAAGGGAGGCACCCATCACTCGCTTAATATACCCCCTGTGGACTTCCCCTTACAACTCGGGTTTTGAGATGTGAGGGTATCTAACAGGAATCATGCCCAAAATTTATTCATCCTATGAATCATCAAAACTTTCAGTGACTGATGGGTCATTACCTTAACTAGACCATGTTCTGTATGCTTGCCATATTTACTTGACTTACCTTTCTCTTTTTCTTGAGTTTACTGTAGTCCATCATCATGCTCTTTACATTATGATAACCTAAGAAAGCTGAAAGCCTACAGTTCTTGTGGCCCGTGAGAGAGAGCTAAGAAGAGAGACCGGGAGAGATTGGAGTAGATAAAATAAAAGAGAAAAAAAAACTGGTTCGAAAGAGAGCTAAGAAGAGAGGGAGATGAAAGAGAGATTTCGCCAGGGTTTGCAAACCAAGCCCGAAAGCCGCTCAGCAAACCAAGCCCGAAAGCCCACAGGTTTAAATAGAATTTTAAAAACCGAGATTTCGCACAGATCTCCTTAAAATTTCGCGAAATATCGCAATGTTTCGCGAAATATCTCACCGAAACGCGAAATATCGCGATGATTAGACACCCGGGCCATTCTCTTTCGGCCGCCCCACGTGGGTGGGCCCCAGCTGTCTCGAAAGAGACAGGCCGCACATATTTCGTGGAAATCCGAAAAAAACCGCGAAATATCGCACCGAAATACGTCAATCACCTGTCGCTCTCGGCCGCCCCACGTGGGTGGGCCCCAGCTGTCGGCGCGATATTTCGCGATATTTCGCGAAACATTAAATTTCGCGCGAAATTTCGCGAGATATCGCGGTCAACGATGGTTTCGTCGGTCGCCCTCTGCGCAGCACGTGACGCGGGCCCCAGCTGTCCCCTCGATATTTCACGATATTTCGCGAGCTGTAAATTTCGCTCGATATCTCGTGAAATTTCGCGATTTATATGTGATTTGCATTCCATTCGAAACCGTAGGCGGGATTTCGTGCCGGGTTTTCAAAAAAACGAGATTTTCGCGATATTTCGCGAAATATTTCGAGATTTTGAACCTTGCTTGTGGGTTTTAACTTAGATTTAGTAAATTATAATGCCAACTTGGAATGCTAGGATATCCTGATTGATTGGTAAACCTTGTGGAATGATTGTGTTTATTGAAAATGTTTGAACTTTGATTCGCAGCCTAGATCTATTGAACAGTTCGGACTGGAATTAGGATGGGTAAAGAGAATTAAGGGCTAAATGACTTAACTAGAGGGTATAGGGTCAAGATGTAGTGTATGTTTTCTACTTAGTGGGTAAGAGCAGGGTTAGATAAGTTATCATACCGGAGATTGCTTACTGTTGAAGCTTCTATTCTGAATTTTTCTGATTTTAAAATGTGTAGAGCTCATGTGAAAACCTGACCTTATTCTAACTATTGCTTAATTTTATCACACTAACTGCATGTATATATGAAAATGTCTATATATGCTTTAAACAAATTTGGGTGTTTAAAGAAGACTAAAAAATTGGACTCCCTAAGATGATTTTAACTCAACATAAGATTCATGCTAGGAGAGTTACTCCACCAGTTTTAAAAAGTAGATATAATTCCCAACCATCTTTCATTTGCATAGAAACTAGATAAATAAAAAAAAATATAGGTAGAAAACTTATTAGAAGTTCTATTATCAACACCCTTTGTATCCATTCTTATAATGCCCATACATTCATGTCCATGGAGGAAAGTCACCATTTGTTGCCTTTGCATATAAAGCAGCGTGCATTAACTTGTGAGGTTTTCCACTCATGGACATGTTGATTGATCATTATTAGCTTTTGTCTATTGATTACACTTCTACACCTCCTCATTTTAACACCCCTCTCCTTCTCTCTTATCCGCTTCTCATCTTTTATCTTTCCTGTCGTCACCACAACCCTAGAAGGTGAGAGAGAGAGAGAGAGAGAGAGAGAGAGAGAGAGAGAGAGAGAGAGAGAGGTTTAGGAGAATGATGGATAGTTCTCATTAGGGCAATAGCCACAAATATATAGGCACATACATGTGTAGGGAATGAGTCTTATACACCTAACTCATATATTTAACCTACAATATACATTAACACCCCCCTCAAAATCACGGTGGATCAAATATTGAGAGTTTGCTAATAAGAAACCGAAAACGGGGAGAGGGATGTGACTTTGTGAAAAAATCAGCAACCTGCTCTGCGGAAGATACATATGACAGAGAGATAGTGCCAGCCTCGTACTGGTCCCTGGAGAAGTAATAATCGAGTTCAATGTGCTTTGTCCGCTCATGAAAAATGAATTGCTGATAACCTGAATAGCACTCTTGTTGTCGCAATAAAGAGCTGTAGGGCCAGAAGTAGCGACACCAAGATCGTAAAGAAGATGATGTAGATGAACAACCTCCTTAGTAGTAGTGGCCATAGCATATAACTCAGCCTCAGTGCTGAAGATAGAGACAACCTTCTGCTTCTTGTTCTTCCAGGAAATTAGAGTCACTTAGAAAGAGGTAATATCTAGTAGTAGAGCGGCGAGTAGTCGGGTCATCGGCCCAGTCAGCATCAAAATATGCACGAAGAACCAGAGAAGAGGTTGAAGGGAAAAGAAGTGACCTGATAATAGTGCCTCGTAGATACCGAAGGACTCGGAGGAGGGCAACATAATGAGCTGAGTGAGGTGCATCCACGAACTGGCTATGAATATTGACTGCAAATGCAATATCTGGACTGGTGATGCAAAGATAGACCAGCTGACCAACTATCTCCTTGTACCTGGTAGGATCTAATAGGGGCTCACCATCAGCAGGACGGAGCTTCACATGAAGCTCAAGAGGAGTCAACTGTACGACAGTCTGAAAGAGCTGCACGACCCAGGATATCAGCCGTGTATTTGTGCTGAGAAAGCAGAATCCCCCGAGCACACCTAGCAGCCTCCAAACCATGAAAGTAAAGCTGATGACCAAGATCTTTCATCTGAAACTGACTCTGAAGATGTTGCTGAAGAGAAGCTATGTCACCAGAGTTGTCACCAGTAAGAATCATGTCATCAACATAGAGAATGATGATGGCCCTTGGGAGGAAGTCCGTACAAACATAGAGTGGTCCTGGAAGCTCTCCACAAAGCCGATCTCAGTCACTGCACGACGAAAACACTTAAACTAAGCACGAGGAGCCTATTTGAGTTCATAAATGGCCTGACAGAGACGACAGACGTGCTGAGAGCGTGTGCTGAGACCTGGAGGAGGCTGCATATAAACAATCTCGGAGAGATCACCGTGAAGAAGCACATTCTTCACATCTATCTGATGCAGTGACCAACCTCGAGCAGCAGCAATAGTGAGAAGGATCCGAATAGTAGTCATTTGAGCCACCATAGCAAAAGTCTTGTCATAATCAATCCTGTACTCCTGAGTAAAGACCCTGGTAACGAGATGGGCCTTGTTTCGATCAATGGAGCTATCGGGACGACGCTTGATCTTGAGGACCCACTTACAGCTAATGGGCTCAACACCAGCAGGCGGGGGGTCAACCTCCCACGTTGCTCAAAGGCCTGAAGCTCCTCAGCCATAGCCTGCTACCATACAGGATACTGCAGTGCCTCTTTGTATGACCTAGGCTCTCTGTTAGTGTGAAGAGAGGTAAAGTAAGCAGTGAATGAAGGCGAGTAGGAAGTGACTGCAGCAAAACCAAAATTGTCAGGAGAGTAGCCAAAGTGGTCAAGGTGGCGGCGCTCGTGCTGGGGATAGCGAGAAGGAGTGCTAGGATCTACATCTGGTAGAAGAAGGCTGCTTGAGGTAGAAGGTGTACCAGAGAAGTCAAGATCAGACGAATAGGTGACCGGCAACGGGTCAGGCTGACGACGACGAGAATACACTTAAGGAAACGGAGAAATAGGTGCTAGGGACGATGGACCCGAGGAAGAGGGAGGGGACACAGGAGAAACAATATCTGAGAGGAAAGGAGGAGAAGGAGAAGGGTTGACCATGGTAGTAGGAGGTAAGGGCTCTAGGGCAGGGGCAAGAGAAGAAGTGGTAGCAGAAAGAGAGGGTGTCAAGGAGGAGTCTGCTGAGACATCGAGGAGGGAACTGGAGGGATCTCAAGAAAGGTGAGATCCTAAGACGCAGCAGAGTAATAGGGAACACTCTCGACAAAGGAGACATGTCGAGAGATACAAAGACGGCAAACAAAGTGGTCATAACAACGATACCCCTTGTGCTCAGAACTGAGACCCAAAAGCACACACTTAGCAGACCTGGCCGATAGTTTGTTACGCTTATGAGAAGGAAGGACAAAACACGTGCACCCAAAAGTGCACAACATGCTTTAGTCGGGAGGAGTGCCATAGAGACCCAAAAGCACACACTTAGCGAACTTGGCCGATAGTTTGTTACGCTTATGAGAAGGAAGGACAAAACACGTGCACCCAAAAGTGCACAACATGCTTTAGTCGAGAGTAGTGCCATAGAGACGCTTATGAGGAGAGACATCCGTGAGGACTGAGGAGGGGGTGATGTTAATGAGATTGACATAGATCAGAATGGTCTTTACCATAAAGTGCGAGGAACGAATGAGGAGAGAAGCTGAGCACGAGCTGTCTCAAGTATTTGACGGTGCTTTCGCTCAGCAGCCCTGTTTTGCTCATGAGTATGAGGACAAGATTGCTGGAAGAGGGTCCCATAGGAATATAGGATTGAAGAATAGAGCGCATCGTAGAAGAAAGGTATTCACGTGCGCACTCAGATCTAAAATTTTTGATACGAGCATGAAACTGAGTATGGACCATGGTTGTGAAGGTCTGATAGACCTCAGAAATGTCAGATCGCTGACGAAGGAGATAAACCCATGTAAACGCGAATAGTCATCAATATAACTAACATAGTAAAGATAATCATTCATAGAAGATAAAGGTACATGACCCCAAATATCAGAGTGCATTAGATTAAATAGACGACAGGAGTTCGACAAACTAGAAGAAAAAGGGCTAGCTGAATGCTTAGCCAACTTACATCCCGTACCAAAGGAAAGGGAAGAAAAGAAACCTCGGCCTAAAACTCCAGACTGTAAAAGACTTTTAAGTCGAGATTCGGACACATGACCTAATCTCCTGTGCCATAGGTCGGCATCAGAAGTGACTGCACCACAGAAGATTGAAGGGAGGATAACAGGAAGATGAAGATACTCTAGATGATATAGTCTAGCAGCCCTACGAGCAACATCAATCCTCTGTCCCCAGAATGGATCCTGCACAACACAAGAAGAGAGAAAAAGTGACTATCAGGCCAGAATCACACAAACTACTAATAAAGATTAAATTCATACAAAGCTGTGGTGTATGCAAGACAAAAGGTAGAGAGAGAAGGCATATAGGGTCTGAAGTTGTAGTGATAGATCCAGTCTGCGAGATAGCTAAGAGAGAGCCATTTGCAGTGTGAATCGGAGGAATGCGGAGTGTGGGTAAGCATGCAGTAAGTATGGAGTGGTCAGAGGTCATGTGGTGAGAGGCTCCAGAGTTCATAATCCAAGGTGCAGAGGTATCCGAGGTAGCAGAGAAGGTAGAGGGTCTGGAGGAGCGGAGGGACCAGAGGTAAGCTGCAGAAAGAGCTGCTCAAGATGCATCTCGAGACACTGAATACGATCCGTCATAGTAGCATCAGCAGTAGGGGTACCAGTAACTGCAGCAGTGGGTCGACCATGGTTAGGTGGCCCGTCACGCTTCTCTGGATGAAGCTGCCAATAGGAGTCGACCGTGTGCGTCGGCTTGTCACAGTGGATGCACTTCCAAGTGTCAGACAGGCCACCGAACATACCAAAGGAATAGGAGGGATTGCGAGATAGCGAAGCAGTGGAAGTGGGTCTCGGAGGTGGAGTAGTATCAAGAACACCTACAAAACTAGAGAGTATAGAGGTCCGACGAGCTGCAACAGTGCGAAGACAGGTCTCCTCGGCAATAAGCTAAGCTACATCAGCATTAAGGCGAGGAAGGGGATCTCTATGGATCAACTGTCCTGCGAGGGGAGAGAACTCAGGGCGAAGAGCCATCAGAAACCGGTAGAGCTATCGTCGTTCCTGAAAGAACTGCAGCTTGCGCTAGGAGGTACGGACTCTGGACACCTCCAGCAGAGGGGGCTCCTAAGCTTGGAGCTCACGCCAGTAGCTGCGTATAAGGCTGTGAAACTGCTGAATCATCTGCTCCTCTTGCTGAGCAGACTTGGCCTAAGACAGAAGCTGATACTCACGGGCCCTGCACTATTCCACAAAGCGTTCTATGAGATGAGCCCAGAACTCTGCCGAAGTAGCAAAGGTGACAAGGTCGGTCCGAAGCGAGCAGTCAACCGAGGCAACAAGAAACGCCCAGACACGACGGTCACGAAGGTTCAGGTTTTAGAGATCCCTGCTCAAGAAGCAGTAGCAGGAGCATGTATAGAGTCGTCAAGATGCCCATACAGGGCTCGGCTATTCAGGACACTACGGACGGTGGCAGATCATGCAGTCCAGTCAGCTATCGTGATCAAGGGAAAATCTGTCGAGACAGGGAGGAAACCTCTCGTTTGCTCAAAAGGCGTCATCGAGAACTGGACCGGGGTCGTCGTCGAGGATTGCACCGGGGTTCCCATTGAGGAAGTTGCCATCAAGAGATGCAAGAGATGCAGGGACTCAATCGACAAAGTGGTACGCTACTTGACACGAGTAGCAGAGGGCCAACGGGTGCAGAAGGGCCGGTTGCAGAGCCTGGCAGGGTTGTAGGAGGGCCGACGGAGGCACAAGAGGACCGACTATTGTCTTCTTTTGAGGTATTCAATTTCCATAGGCGAATCTTAGTTTTTATAACTTTAGTGTGGATGTTCGCTTCGGAAAATTTGAGAAAGTGCCCTTTATTTGATATACTAGTCATACCATCTGTTTGATAGACTAGTTGGGTTCTTTCTATTTTTCAAATAGAAAGTTCTACTGGGTAGTACCTTGTCATATACTCTAATAGTTTCTCCTCTTTTGATCCTCAAGCTGGATCGCTACATATAAAGAGATGACAAGTTCAGATTATTGGTTTTGTTTTAATCTTTAGAAAAGATTCTCTTCTGGAATACAAAAGTGATCATCCATCCCAATAAAGAAATAGAAAAAAATGCCTTGAAAATAAATTTGGCTTACCGACTCTTCTAAAACCAAAATACTTGCGAGCTCAAACATGTTGACTTCTATTGTGTTAGGTTTCTAATAGTTGCTTCCTGGTCTGACAATGATAAACTGTCCAGGGAAGCAGGAAGCAGATGTCGTCATTATTGGAAGTGGTATTGGTGGATTATGTTGTGCTGGACTTCTAGCTAGATACCAGCAGGATGTTCTGGTATTAGAAAGTCATGATCTTCCTGGTGGTGCAGCACATTCTTTCGAAATAAAGGGTTTCAAATTTGACTCAGGTCCATCCTTGTTCTCTGGATTTCAATCAAGAGGTCCTCAAGCTAATCCTCTTGCTCAGGTGATTTATGGATGGTGCATGACTATGTCAACTTTCAGTAAAAGTGGTAATGATATGATAGAAAAGAAATATGTGCATACAAGGATATAAGATTCTGTGTTTTCTATTAACTGATTGGCTTTGTACCCAATTGAAGAAAAATGTTCTATTCGACCAAGAAACATATCTAAGTGATACAAAAATCTGACATGACCTTTCTCAATCATTGCGCTATCAGCCTATCATTTAAAGAGTGGTCACCAAGCTTGGGTTCAACAATAATTTGGCTTGTGTAAAGATATGGAAAAATCGGCGAAATTCAGGAATTCGGAATGAAAAAGGGGGAAACAGGGAAAGGATTGGATTTGGGATTTAATCGGCTAGGGTGGAAAAAAACCAAAAAGTAGGAAAAAATTGGAAAACTTCAGAAGTACCTATAGTTATTTAATATATACATTTTTTTTTAAATTTTTATGTTTAAGCAAATAAGACATTCATAATTCATAATACAATATAATAATATTAGGCAACAAGCCATTTATAAGAACAATATCCACATCCCAATTAAAAAAACCACATAAATATCCACGTAACATCATGCCAAAATAAAAAATTACAAAGCCCAAAATGTTCAAAAGTCATTGATTAAAATATAAATATTCTATGAATCTTAGTTAGAATTCTTTACTCATTAAAAGCATCAAATCCCAAATTTGCATTATCTTCTGCTGCTATGTTCTTGTCATTTTCTAAAAGATTCATTGTCACTGAAGTTGCTGATTAAATTGTGACTTGTTGATAAAGTCGTGGTAAAAATTGACGATTCTGGTGACATGAATAAATCGTGGTAAAATTCAGTAAATTTTTGCTTTATGTTGAGTTCGAGTTTAAAATGTGACTTTTTCAATAAATCGGAGTTTTTAAACTATGGTTATGAGAGGAAACCATGAATTTCAGTAACTTAGAAGTTAGAACGTGCAATCTGGAAAAGATACGTAAGGGCAATGCCACCATGCATATATTATTATATTTAAAAATGCATAATGGAGGTATATTCATTCATGTGATCTTATTTTTTCATCTGAGATGTGTATAGAACATGAAATTCTGTATGTTCTATGACTATTTCAGCTATATGCTTTCTTCTGGTTCATGCTTTGCACCCTAAGCTAGTTAGGAATTATAGTATCATTTTATATGCTGTATTTAAACTTGGCAAGGATATCAGACATAGTTTCTGGAATTTTTTTTTCCCACTGAATCGCAAAGTATATTCTATGTTGAAGTAGTTTCTGATGATTGTAGATTCTTGATGCATTGGATGAGTCTGTTCCATGTGCGTCTTATAATTCGTGGATGGTTTACATACCTGAAGGTGACTTCTTGTCCCGAATAGGGCCTACAGAATTTCTCAAAGTGAGTTACCCCCTATTCAATGTTCGTCTCCTTATGGTTTAAGTCATATGTGAAACATGACTTCAATTTTTTTGGCAGATTACTTCGTTCTAATATTTTATTTAAAGGAAAAGGATTTCATGTAAATGGTGTAGAATTTTTGGTATCCTCTGGCACCTTTTGCTACAGTTGACGAATAGTCCCACATCGGTGAGGGAGGCACCCATCACCCGCTTAATATACTCCCTGTGGACCTCCCCTTAAGACCCGGTTTTGGGGTATGAGGGTATCTAACATTGTTTCAGAGCTAGCCCATCTCCTACTCCTGCTCCGCCCGGTACTTCCCACCGATCGTGCCTTGCCACGCGCGCTCCGCGTGGGAGGATCCTTGCCACGTATGCTCTGCGTGAGGGGGAGTGTTAACGGATAATCCCACATCGGTGACGGAGACATCCATCACCCGCTTAATATACCCGTTGTGGACCTCTCCTTACAACCCGGGTTTTGGGGAGTGAGGGTATCTAACATGGTATCAGAGCTGGCCCGTCTCCTGCTCCTACTCTAGGTGCTCCCCACTGATCATGCCTTGCCATGCGTGCTCTGCGTGGGAGGATCCTTGTCACACGTGCTTCGCGTGAGGGGGAGTGTTGACGAATAGTCCCACATCGACATCGGTGAGAGAGGCAACCATCACCCGCTTAATATAACCCTTGTGAAATTCCCCTTACAACCCGGGTTTTGGGGTGTGAGGGTATCTAATATAATAGCTACAAGTTGTCACATTTAAATATTTTATATTGGTTCTTCTTAAAATATCTTATTTAATTTAGAATATCAAAGCATGAAATTGGTTAACATATCATATACGAAAGTGAATTGTCATATTACATATGAAGTAGTTGATTTAGTTATTATTACTTTTGTCTATGTGCTTGGCGGTTGGTAACTTTTTTCCCATAAGCCTTTTAACTAGGTGTTGAAACTGAATCCTTACAATGGGATACTTTGGCCCTTTGGGTATCTTCTTATACTCGGCCTTGCCACCGAATTTGTTGAAGGCTTATCAGGCTAATTTCAAAAAAAATGCAGGGTAGCAGTTTGAACAAAAATATTTCAAAATCAAGAGATATATGATTTCATTGTTTAAGCATTCTCTTTGTATATCTCATGCTTTTGAAATTATATCTCGAATAATCCTTTTCGTACTATGATATCCTCTTGTAATTTATATTTATGTAATATAACTAACTAAACTTTGTTATATAACTGATATTGTACATACTATGGGGGAGGATTTTGGCCGTTGTAGGTGACCCTCCTCCAATAGTCGAGTGAAGGTTTTATCCTTCGGGATATAGCGCGCTTCGAAGCTCTAAGGTGTGACTTGCTAAGCTGTCACACAAGCACTGTAGAGTAGAAAGGTAGAGAAAGAACTGACACAGAATGTGATGACGGAGTTCGGCCGAAGCCTACATATCAGTGTGGTAAGACGCAACCTTTGAATCCACTGTCTCTAAGTCTAAAATAGAGCTACTCTCGACAAGCCGATGAGTGCTTCTTCTAAATAGACAGAGGGTGGAGGAGTCTGAAAACCAGAAAACTCAAAGAGCTCTGGAAAACAGGAAGTGGATTCTAGTCTAGAATTTCGAATCGGAATATTTTTCAGGGTTAGCTATTTATAGAGTTTGGTTTATCTAGAGAATATTCCAGGAATATTCCTAGAAGTATTCGGGGTTTGGTAAATACCCGGGGAGATTTACCAAACCCCAGATAGTGCAAGTGGGCCCCAGGCAGAGCTGTGGGTCCCACCGTTATGCTCGTGGGCCCCAGGTAGGGCTGCAGGTCCCACTGTTGTGCTCGTGGCCCCAGGCAGGGTTGTGGGTCCCACTGTAGGGCGTTAGCCAGATTTTGCACCCACACATACTAGTTGAATCTTAGTTACCAGGAAAAGAGTTTAATTCTAGGGTTTTTTTGCAAATTGACCCCTGCAATCTTCTCAATTTACATATAAACCCCTGTAAAGTCAATATTTACATACAAATCCCTTAAATCATCCAATATTTACATATCGACCCCTATAGTTAGTTGGCATTTAAAATGAAGAAATATTTCTGAAATATTCCTTCATTCGACTGTTATTTCATTAATATAAAGGGGAAATAACCGATTTACTCGTGGTTTAATTACTTAAATTGACCTATCTTTATTGAACATGGACTTAACCCAAAACAAACACAAACATAACCCGAATCTAACTTGGATCTAATGCGAATAATTCTCACAGTGGAGGGATATTTACAAAGTTTAGGTAAAATATTAAGGATGGAATCGAAAATATTCTCTTGTTTTGGATGTCAACTAACTGCAGGGGTCAATATGTAATGTTTGAATGAATTGAGGGGTTTATATGTAAATATCACTTTTATAGGGGTATATATGTAAATAGAGAAGACTGTAGGGGTTGATTTGTAAAAAATCCTTAATTCTAATGTTCTATGCGACATGTGTTCTATTGATATTCCAACATTATTAACTCTATGAGAGCTGGAATTTGAATTTAATTATTTTGAGTTGGTGGAAGATTTCTATGCATCACTTTCAAGTATTTGGGTTCTTACCACAACATATAAATCAATTTTGGTACTAAATTTATCCATGGAATCTATTTATACTCATGGAGAACATGGTTTAGTACTCCCATCACTTGGCCATTTTAGCAAACATGTTTTTCCAACTTCCATTTAGTTCATTAGGAAAACCAAAATGTGTGGATTTATCTATAGAATGAAAATGTTGAAAAGAGAAAGTGTAGTGTGCATCCCTACTGTGAGGTAATTCATGTTTTCATATATCCACCTCATTCATGCAAGTGACAAAACTATAGAGATACCTTTTACATATTCAATTTTTACAAATCGTCTTTTTCTACTTCTTTTGAGCTGACAGCAGCAACAACAAAAGTTATAGCTAACATAAATCTACCTTATAATCGTATCAGTAACTTGATCAATAGAAGAAACATAGCTTGGTGTTATTTCATGTTCCTAAATTGTTTCCCTAACGAAGTGATGGTCAATGTGTTTCGTGTCAGCATGAAACGCATGACTCGAATGCAATCCCCTCCACCATTGACAACAAAGCGTATAGAAACACTACCCAAATATGATCTTGCACGTGACAAAACACGATGTAGAGAAACATAAACTTATGTTCATCCCAATATTGTCAAGGCAGTGCCTAGCCTTTTGGTATGTCTAGCTGAAGCAGTGCTCAGGTGGTATATATATTATATTTGTCTATTCCTTGTCATAGTATCCTATCATATTCTTCTACATACAAGAATTTAGGCATGACAAAGAATATAATTTTTTTTAGGTACTCAAACCATACCATAATCATCAAGCCATGGCCCATCTTTAATTACTTAAACAATGTTGCCATTTTACATATTACTAATAGATTCATCAAATCAATAATATTTAGTTTTTAACTCTCTAATATACTAAAAATACACTTAAAAAATAAAAAAAGTTAAAATCTCTTTTCTCTACATCAAAAAATCATCATTATTTTCGAGAAGATTCATCTGAAACATAGCTTCGCTCTTAGAATTACCACCAACTTCACGTCCTCAGTGTACTCCCTTCATCCAAATCTTGTGAATCATCTAAAAGTTCTTCCTTATCTTCAAGTCTCAGTGGTTGTATGCTTGTTAGGAAATAAGTTCAATTGACAAAAAAATAGTAAACAATCAAATACTGATATTAATTAAGAAAAAACATAATAAAAATCTATAACAACCAACGAAAAGAACAAATCAAATATTAACCAAATGAGAGAAACTTGAAAACAAAAACATTGGTTTAAGAAAAAAGATGTGCAGTTGAGTTATGGTCACCCAAGCTCTCGTCTTGCACCTAAGGCGTCTCCTAAATGCCTAGGCGACACTTGAGGAAGGCCACCTGACTAAGTGGCCGACTAGGCACTAGGATCTCCAAAATGCCTAGGTCCCACCTTGACTACAATTGTTCACCTGTACTTGTACTTGTAAAAGATTAATGCTAGAATCGTTGTTTGAAGTAATGCTAGAACCTATGAGGAATTTGGAAGAGTAATGCTAGAATTTATGGTTGAGGAACCAAAACACAATCCCATATATAGAGAAAGGAAATGTCCTAGGTGATTATGTCTTTTACTACTTAGGCTTCATTTAAGGTTGATTTCACGTCAAGTGCACGTCTTTATTAGATATAGATTTACTATTAGTCCCACCTTAGTTGTGGTATTGTAATCGTGTGCATTCTCTCTTTATATAAGGAGAGGTAGTATTATCTAATGATGTGAGATAATACAAGGAGTTTTCTCCCCAAACCCTAGTCTCTCTCTCCCTCTCTCTTCGTAACATGGTATAAGAGCCAGTCTAGGGTTTCGAAGACCCCTTCTGGCCTCAGCCTCCTCGACACCGTCGGTGATCCAGGAGGCCGAAAATAGTCTTTTTTTTTCTTTTTTCTGTCACTTGCTCGTGATCCCTTCGTGAGCCAATTTGTGCTCCCCCTGTGATCAATCTTGCGATCACCCTAGCCCCTGTGTGCGATCACCCACGATCGCTATTGTGCCCCTACAATCCCTTGTGATCTTAGTCCTGTTGTGCCCCTGCGATCCCACCGGATCTTCGCTTAGATCCCTTGCCATGCGTCAATTATGACGACCACCTCCTCTCAGGAACCGAAGCCGGCCTCCGTTAGCCTCCTTGCCGCGCCCGTCGACCACCCTGATTTGCTCTTCTTGGCCACATCCTCCGTGATCTGCTCTGCTCGATCACCACCTACCAGCCTTCTACCGTATAGCCCGCAGCCCGTGCACAGGCTGCCGGACCTCGTCGCCCACTCCACCTCCGACCATGTCACTTTAGGCCGCACCTGGTTGCCGGCTCCACCTCCGGCCGGCCTCCTCTGCTATGTGATCCTCCTTCCTTGCGCCCGTCGAGCCTCTCAGATCCCAATCGTTTGCCTCCTCCCTAGCCATGCAGGTCGCCCCTCTATCGGACGCTGTAGCACCTCCTCCCGTGCAGCCCATGCCAGTCACCTCCCTTACTGGATTGGATGCCGCCCTCCTCCTACGCGCCGACCACCTCCTCACGTCCACTGCTGCTCGCTTTCAGTCGAGCCCTCAGATCCCTGCTAGAGCTGCTCGTGCCGATTGTCTAGACCCTCTCACGAACTTCTCTCTCCTCGCGAACCTTTCTCTCTCCTCGCGTGTCCAGGTCGCACTCGAGAATAGAGGTGTAGCTCCAGAAATCCTGACTCCCAAGTCGAGTAGAAGAAGTCGAAGCTAGACAATCTTTATAGTGGTGAAAGCCATAGCTCAGTATTCGACTTCGGTGCTGGAGCATGCAACAAACTCCTGTTTTTTGCTGCGCCAAAAAATAAGGGAATCACCAAGGAACAGCGAGTAGCAATATCTCCAGCCCAATCTGTATCGGAGTACGCACACAGAACCAGTGGAGATGTGGAGGGAAACAACAACAATCGAGTGACAGTGTCACGGAGATACCGAATAATCCAAAGGACTGCTGCATAGTGAACCGAGCGAGGAGACTGAACGAACTGGCTGACAATACTAACGGCATGGTCAATGTCAAGCCTAGTCATGGTGAGATAAACGAGCATCCTAACCAGCCACTGATAATGAGAGATATCTTGGAGAGGCTCACCATCTGTAGAGAGGAGCTTCAAGTTGAGCTTCATAGGCGTGTTAGCAGTACGAGAATCAGTAAGAGCAGCCTCGGCAAAAATATCGGAGATGTACTTCTGCTGGGAGATCAACAATCCTCGAGCTGACCGGGCAATCTCAAGGCCAAGAAAGTACCGGAGAGGACCTAGATCCTTCATCCCGAACTGGCTCTGGAGGTGACGCTGAAGGGAAGCTATGGTAGCACTATCATCCCCGGTGATGATCATATCATCCACATACAAAAGTAGCATAGCAATACCCTGACTGGAGGAGCGAGTGAACAAAACGTAGTCAGAGTATCTCTCAACAAACCCAGCTGCTAGAACTACACCACGGAATCACTCAAATCATGCCTGAGGTGCTTGTTTGAGCCCGTAGATAGCACGGCGTAAACGACAAACGTGCCCTGGAGGAACAGAAATGCCCGGAGGAGGAACCATGTATACTTCCTCGGAGAGGTCACCGTGAAGGAACTTATTGGTGACATCCATTTGATGGAGTGGCTACCCTTGAGCAGCTGCCACAGCTAAGAGGGTGCGCACAGTAGTCATCCGAGCAACTGGAGCGTACGTCTTCTCGTAATCAATCCTATACTCCTGGGAGAAGCCACGAGCAACGAGGTGGGCCTTATGCCGCTCAATGGATCCGTCAGGTCGAGTCTTGACCTTGAATATCTACTTGCAGCTAACAGGTACCACACCTGAGGGACAAGGCACCAAATCCCATGTCTGGGTCTGTTGAAAAGCCTCAAGCTCCACTGACATGGCCTGTCGCCACTCTGGGTGTAAAGCTGTCTCACGGTACGATTGAGGCTCCCTGTGGGTGTGAAGAGCAGTAAGAAAAGCCTGATAAGATAGAGAATATGAGGCAATGGCAGAGTAGCCAGAGGGGTCAGAAGAATCAAAGGTAAAGACAGAGTAGCCAAACCTGTCCGGAGAGTAGTTATATCTGTTAGGAGGGTGATGTTCGTATACCGGGTAGCGCTGAACAGGAGCAGGATCCACGACCGGTGAGAAGGGAGCAACAGCAACAGGCGATGGAGTACCAGTGTGAACCGACTCTAGAGGAGGAGCTGTAGAGCGACGAACATAGACACGAGTAACAGGTGGTGGTGGAGGTGGCGAGGGAGACATGGGAGGAAAGGGTGGAGGTGGAGGTAATGAGGGTGGAGGTACTGAGGGCCGGGGAGACCCAACTGAAGAGGACACAACCAATGGTGCAGGATCAGGATACGGAGGTAAAATAGGGATGGTGAGAGGTAGTGAAGGCGCGGAGGGTGACGTAGGAGATAAGGGAAGATCCCGGGACTCGGTGGAAAAGTACGGGACGTCTTCGACAAAAGAAATGTGACGAGAGACACGGATCCGACGAGCCATAGGATTGTAGCACCGATAGCCATTGTGCTTCCGACTGAGCCCCAGATGAACACACCGAACAGACCTAGCAGAGAGTTTGTTGCGCTCATGGGGAGGGAGGAGAACGAAACACCTATACCAAAGGTGCGAAGGACGGAGTAGTCAGGAGATGTAGAGTAAAGTCGCTCGTATGGGGTAATACCAGAAAGGGTGGAGGATAGAGTGATGTTGATGAGGTGAACAACGGTCAGAACAGCCTCGGCCCAGTAGGAACGCGGAAAAGAAGCAGACAGAACGAGAGCTCACGTTGTCAAGGACATGGCGATGTTTGCGCTCGGCGACTCCGTTCTGTTCATGGGTGTATGGGCACGACTGTTGGTAAAAAATGCCTTGAGTCTGAAAAATCTCACGCATCTCAGAGGAGAGATATTCATGGGTATAGTCAGACCGAAACGTCTTAATGCGCCGACCAAACTGAGTGTGAAGCATAGTAGTGAAGGTCTTGTAAATATGAGGAATCTCGAAGCGGCGACGCATGAGATAAACCCAGGTGCAACGGGAGTAATCATCTATGAAATTGACATAATATAAAAAATCAGTAAAAGAAGCAATGGGAGCAAGGCCCCAAATGTCCGAATGCACTAAATCAAAAGGAGCAACAGATTTGAAAGCACTAGCCGAAAATGGTAGAGCCAGATGCTTTGCCAATCTGCAGCCCGTACAGACAGAGAGGGGAGAGAAGGACACAAGACCCAAAGCGCCCGAACGAAAAACGGTTTTGAGTCGATCACTGGACAAATGACCTAACCTTCTGTGCCACAAGTCGGCATCAGAGGTGACTGACATGACTGAATCAATAGAAGCAGGTGAAACATGAAGATGATTTAGCTGGTAAAGCCCCCCCGTCCTACGGCCCAGTCCAATCCTTCGTCCCGTTCGTGAATCCTGCACAACACAAGGAGAGGAGGTAAAGGTGACAGTGAGTCCAGAATCACAGAGGGAACTAATAGAGATCAAATTAATATTAAGAAGAGGAGCACGATAAACATCGGATAGGGTCAGGCGACCAGTGTAGTCTAAGGTAGGAGTGATGAATCCACACTGCGGAATAGGTACAAGAGTACCATCCGCAGTGCGAACCTCTATGTGGGTAGGAGTAAGAGTACACGCGATGAGCACGGTGGAGTCATATGTGAGATGACAGGAAGCACTCGAATCGAAAATCCAAGGGGCAGTAGTACCAGAGGAGGCATCCAGGCCGGTAGCAGGCGAAGATCTGGTGGAGGCGATGTGGCGAAGTAAGAGCTCCTCAAGTTGCTGGAGATGATCCGCCTCAGGTGGAAACGATGCAGTAGTAGTAGCAGTGGGCGCTGGAGTCTCTACAGCAGCAGCAGCACCACCAAAGTGGCGGAAGGAGGACTGACCACGTCCACGAGTCTGTCCACCTCGACCGCCGAGTCGATCATCCCGGGAAGCAGGAGCCCAGCGCGATACTCTCTCATCCGAACCCCAGCGGGGGTTGCGTGGAGGACATGTGGGACATTCACGCT
>OX393553.1:18706250-18901545 GCA_947650365.1 Chamaelirium japonicum | reverse complement strand
ATATATATATATATATATATATATATATATATATATATATATATATATATAGGGTCAGGATCGGATGACCCAGCAAATTTTGACCCATTAATAACCCAGCACCCTTTGAGGCACTTAGAGGTTATAGAATGAGCTGATTTTTTGTAGGGATGTTGTCTATGGTATGTTGATCATCCTCACAAAAAATCAGCCCATTCTAAAACCTCTAGGTGCATCAAATGCGCACTTCAAATCAACGGTTAAAATTGACAATAAAAAACCGTTGATTTGAAGAGCACCCTTTGATGCACCTAGAGGTTTTAGAATGGGCTGATTTTTTGTGAGGATGATCAACATATCATAGACAACATGTCTACAAAAAATCAGCCCATTCTAAAACCTCTAGGTGCCTCAAAGGGTGCTAGGTTTTTAATGGGTCAAAATTTTGCTGGGTCATCCGATCCTGACCCATATATATATATAGGGGCATGCTATAATGCGGCATGCGGTAAGTGCGGCACCACATTGTAGCTGTCTGATGCACTGCTGCATGCATCGCATGCACGCAACGCGTGCATCAGACGGCTGCAGTGTAGTGCCGTACGTACCGTATGCCGCATTATAGCATGCTCCTATATATATATATATATATATATATATATATATATATATATATATATATATATATATATATATATATATATATAGGCGTGTTAGGATGCGGCGTGCGGTGCGTGCGGCGTCGCACCGCAGCCGCCTGATGCACCGCTGCGTGCATTGCATGCACCGCAGCGGGCATCAGGCGGCTGCGGTGCGACGCCGCACGCACCGCACGCCGCATTTTATCGTTCATCTATATATATATATATATATATATATATATATATATATATATATATATATATATATATATATATATATATATATATATATATATATATATATATATATATATATATAAAAGAAATCCCTTTTGGAGATTGAATGTTACAACTTGTGTCCAACAACACAAAGTACACTACCTGGGGGTTCGACTAAGGCGGTCAAACAAGGAAGCCCGAAAGGTCCAACCTAAAGGAAGGCACCAAAGGTGTCAAGACTCTAAATTTAAAGCATTCAATCTCTCTATCTCCCGGATCTCGACTAAAAAGGACTTCGATCTCACTTCCAAAATAGAGAACCACATTACCGAAGCTAAATCTCGAATTGTGCTATCATCCATCAAATTCAGGTTTACGTTCCACTCCGAACCATTAATCGTTGGTAATTTGCCTTGAAGATTCAGGTTTAGTCCCCTCCTAATATTGAAGTTATGAAAGGAGGTTTTAGATAAAAAAGTTGAAATGCTATTCAACCAACCCTAATTAGGCATTTTTGTCATGTTAGCGTATTTGGTGAGTGAGTTTTGCTCCTACTCCAATGACCTCCCGATCGACTCCCAACGATATAATCATTTCAAAAATGATCCAAATGTGTTTTTTACCAGCTCAACAGTGGAATCAGACGGCCCATCTTCATCCGATCCAAGGGCCTACATCATAGCAGACCAACTAGCGATCGACAAGCGAGCCAACAAAAGGGGCTAGCATGTTCAATGTCTTTTAAATCTACAGATCGGTAAGCGAGAGCTCGTTGGAGAGCCTTTTGTTGTTGCTGTTGTTGCCAGATCTACTAAGTCAACGACCTTAAGCGAGGTCATTGGAGATGCTCTTAAGGATCCGTTTGACCGGGGTATTTGTAGTACAAGCATATAATAAATATGCTATAGAAAGAGTCAAACTACTGTAGTTTGCGTTACAAATCCCCCAACCAAACCGACCCTTAAATGACATGCCTTTCGAAGCCCTTTGATCCCTTGGATACAATCCAAAAACACAATGAGTGTGATGCACGGATTGATATTGTCAGCCAAATGCTCATCGGACGGATCATATGGGGAGGAAGTAGTGTTTTCAAAAACGGACCGAAGGCGGACCGAAAAGGCATCCGGTTCAGTCCAAATCGGTGGCTCAACAGTTTGAACCGCATGAAAATAATTTTTTTTAAATAAATATTTACTAAATTCTTCAATGGCAAGGTGTGATTCCTAAGTTAACATACAAACCGGTTTATTCAAAGACCGAACCGAAGCATGTTCCGATTCTGATCCAAACCGGTTGAACCGTCCGGTCCAGCCAGGTTCTCAAAGCATTGGGAGGTAGCCTTCATTTTCTTCATGGTCGGTGAACTAAATTATTTCTCCAATCTTGAAAAAGAAATTAAAAAAGCCACGTATGCAGGTTGGCTATTGTAGTTGAACAGCATTTTAAAAAAAAAACTCGGATTCGGAGATTTGGACTCACGGTCGGCCAGCCCAAGTCATACGTGGACGCGTGAGATCATCATTATTACTGGGTCCCCTGTCCATGTGGAGATCCGTAAGCGAGTGCAACGCGAATAGTCTTTATTATGAATGTTTCTTGGGGTTTTTTTTTTCTTACACCCCAATTTTATATTGAAATTTGAGTTAGACCCCCACCTTTCTAAAAATTGGACATTACCCCCCAAGCCGTTACTTGACCGTGAGCAACTAGGGGTGGCAATCGGTCGGGTTCAGGTCGGATCCAATCCCTATCCATAACCGTTTGGGTATGGTAGGGTCCATACCCGACCCATACCCATTCCGGTAGAAGAGGATCCATACCTGATCCATATCCAATCAGGTTTTGGGTATAATTTTGTTTTTTTTTTTCTCCATTATATATGCAACTACTTAAAGAAAAGAAATCAAGATATCACAATGCAATGTTAAGAAGCTCTATTTGCTTCTTATTATAGTGGTTTTAGTAGAGTATAAGTTTGGGTAGGAATATGAATTCGGTTAAAATTTGGGTATATGATAATGAGTTCGGAGTGTAGCTGTATTATCTTGTATACACAAGTTAGAGAGGCAATCAAGTTACGGGTTTTTGGTATGGGTATTGAGGAATCCATACCCATATTCGAAAGATAATCGGGTAGTGTTACTATACTCATACCCTACCCAAATCATATTTCAGGTACAAAATATGTACCCATATATGATTTTTTGGGTTGGGTTTTCGGAGCTCATTGCCACCTCTATAAGCACCCCTTTAAGATTGGGTTTTGTTTTACTTACACACCAAGTTTTATGTCAAAATTTGAGCTATACCCCCATTTCTAACGGGTTGCTGATGGTCAAGTAACGGGTTGGGGGTGACGTTAAATTTTTAGAAGAGTACGGGTGTAGCGCAAATTTTGATATATAATTGGGGGTGTAAGCAAAAAAAAAAAAACCATTATTTATTTTCTCTCTCTCCCCCACCCACCCTACCCCCGCAGTTTCTTTTAAGGACCGTTTCACTTCCTGACCCCTCGTCGATCTCAAAAGACCAGTTGTTTCCGCGGCGTTCAACTACAAGACCGAGATGAAGACTCGGGCTGATAAAGACAGATCGAGCCTTTTTTAATTTAAGTTAAATTACACTTTGCCCCCTGAAGTTTAGCTCAAATACAGTTAACCCCAAATAAAAACACTTAACCTCTCGTATTTTATTTTGTTACAAATCGCACCCTACAGTTTGAGATGTTAGCACAACACTCCTTTTGTCTGGGGGTGGGACTTGTGTAGGTCTGACCCGAGCCCGACCCGCCCAAACCGAACAATGAACAAACATGAGCAAAGCTGGTTAAAAACTTAGACGGATTTGAACAAAAAAAAAAATCCGATTTCAATTTGGACGGGTTTGGATATCATATTTCCCAACCTGAGAAATCTGAGTAGACTAGTATAGTGGCATACATGCTTGTAGGGCTGTTATTGTTGATCCATCACCATAGTCATTTGATAAATGTTTTAGGGAATGAGAGAGAGAGAGAGAGTGTGTGTGTGGCGTTGGCTGATTTTATTTTTGTAGTGATGACAATTATTGGTTAATATAATAATTTATATTTTTTTTGTTTTGGTTTTAAGAGATCAGGTATTTCTATTTATTATGATCAAATTAAATCCGCCCACTCAACCCATTTTTTGACAACTAGGGCAATCCGAGCAACATGAAATGGACAAGTACGGGTTGAACTCCCACGGGTTTTACAGGCAAAACGGGTTGAGATGTGTGTAGGTCGGATTGGACATGGGCAGACCCTTCAATCCGCCCAAGTCCCACCCCTACTTTTGAGAAAAAATCCGCGATCAGAAACCCTAGATTCCAACTCGCCTGCAGAAATCGCCCTCTTCGATTCAATTTCAGGCTCCAACCCCCCCAATCTTTAGCTTTTCAATCCCTAACCTTCCGACCGCTGATTCGCTGCTTCTTCACCCAAATCTGTTCGAGTGACCTAGATCTACAGCATTAGCGCATCGGTGATGAAATTGTCGATGAAGCGGCCGGACGAGGAGGAGGTTGATTACTTCCCTTCGTCCCCGAGGAAGGAGTGGTCGATCGGGCTGATGAGCGTGGTCTCGGTCCTGTTGATATTCATGGCGGGGGCGGTCCTGGGGATGAGCGTGAGCGCGCACTTCAACCGGTACTTCGCCTCGCAGGCGGAGCTCTTCTTCCCCCCGGGGACCATGTACACCGCCAACTGCGAGAGGGATTGCCTGAGCATGAAGAGCTTCGTGGCGCCGCGCAACCTGATGCACGGCATGACGGACGACGAGCTCTTCTGGAGGGCTTCGATGGTGCCGAAGGTGGAGGAGTTCCCCTTCCGCAGGGTGCCGAAGGTGGCCTTCATGTTCATGACGCGGGGGCCGCTGCCCTTCTCCCCGCTGTGGGATCGGTTCTTCAGAGGCCACGAGGGGCTCTATTCGGTTTACTTGCATACGCTCCCCGACTACAAGCTCGATGCCGCACGCACCGCATGCCGCAGCATAGCAGCCCCCTATATATATATATATATATATATATATATATATATATATATATATATATATATATATATATATATATATATATATATATATATATATATATATATATATATATAGGGTCAGGATCGGATGACCCAGCAAATTTTGACCCATTAATAACCCAGCACCCTTTGAGGCACTTAGAGGTTATAGAATGAGCTGATTTTTTGTAGGGATGTTGTCTATGGTATGTTGATCATCCTCACAAAAAATCAGCCCATTCTAAAACCTCTAGGTGCATCAAATGCGCACTTCAAATCAACGGTTAAAATTGATAATAAAAAACCGTTGATTTGAAGAGCACCCTTTGGTGCACCTAGAGGTTTTAGAATGGGCTGATTTTTTGTGAGGATGATCAACATATCATAGACAACATGTCTACAAAAAATCAGCCCATTCTAAAACCTCTAGGTGCCTCAAAGGGTGCTAGGTTATTAATGGGTCAAAATTTTGCTGGGTCATCCGATCCTGACCCATATATATATATATATATATATATATATATATATATATATATATATATATATATATATATATATATATATATATATATATATATAGGGGCATGCTATAATGCGGCATGCGGTAAGTGCGGCACCACATTGTAGCTGTCTGATGCACTGCTGCATGCATCGCATGCACGCAACGCGTGCATCAGACGGCTGCAGTGTAGTGCTGTACGTACCGTATGCCGCATTATAGCATGCCCCTATATATATATATATATATATATATATATATATATATATATAGGCGTGTTAGGATGCGGCGTGCGGTGCGTGCGGCGTCGCACCGCAGCCGCCTAATGCACCGCTGCGTGCATCGCATGCACCGCAGTGGGCATCAGGCGGCTGCGGTGCGACGCCGCACGCACCGCACGCCGCATTTTATCGTTCATCTATATATATATATATATATATATATATATATATATATATATATATATATATATATATATATATATATATATATATATATATATAAAAGAAATCCCTTTTGGAGATTGAATGTTACAACTTGTGTCCAACAACACAAAGTACACTACCTGGGGGTCCGACTAAGGCGGTCAAATAAGGAAGCCCGAAAGGTCCAACCTAAAGGAAGGCACCAAAGGTGTCAAGACTCTAAATTTAAAGCATTCAATCTCTCTTTCTCCCGGATCTCGACTAAAAAGGACTTCGATCTCGCTTCCAAAATAGAGAACCACATTACCGAAGCTAAATCTCGAATTGTGCTATCATCCATCAAATTTAGGTTTAGGTTCCACTCCGAACCATTAATCGTTGGTAATTGGCCTTGAAGATTCAGGTTTAGTCCCCTCCTAATATTGAAGTTATGAAAGGAGGTTTTAGATAAAAAAGTTGAAATGCTATTCAACCAACCCTAATAACCAATTTTGGCTATTAGGCATTTTTGTCGTGTTAGCGTATATGGTGAGTGAGTCTTGCTCCTACTCCAATGACCTCCCGATCGACTCCCAACGATATAATCATTTCAAAAATGATCCAAATGTGTTTTTTACCAGCTCAACAGTGGAATCAGACAGCCCATCTTCATCCGATCCAAGGGCCTACATCATAGCAGACCAACTAGCGATCGACAAGCGAGCCAACAAAAGGGGCTAGCATGTTCAATGTCTTTTAAATCTACAGATCGGTAAGCGAGAGCTCGTTGGAGAGCCTTTTGTTGTTGCTGTTGTTGCCAGATCTACTAAGTCAACGACCTTAAGCGAGGTCATTGGAGATGCTCTTAAGGATCCGTTTGACCGGGGTATTTGTAGTGCAAGCATATCATAAATATGCTATAGAAAGAGTCAAACTACTGTAGTTTGGGTTACAAATCCCCCAACCAAACCGACCCTTAAATGACATGCCTTTCAAAGCCCTTTGATCCGTTGCATTCAATCCAAAAACACAATGAGTGTGATGCACGGATTGATATTGTCAGACAAATGCTCATCGGACGGATCATATGGGGAGGAAGTAGTGTTTTCAAAAACGGACCGAAGGCGGACCGAAAAGGCATCCGGTTCAGTCCAAATCGGTGGCTCAACAGTTTGAACCGCATGAAAATAATTTTTTTTTAAATAAATATTTACTAAATTCTTCAATGGCAAGGTGTGATTCCTAGGTTAACATACAAACCGGTTTATTCAAAGACCAAACCGAAGCATGTTCCGATTCTGATCCAAACCGGTTGAACCGTCCGGTCCAGCCAGGTTCTCAAAGCATTGGGAGGTAGCCTTCATTTTGTCGGTGAACTAAATTATTTCTCCAATCTTGAAAAAGAAATTAAAAAAGCCACGTATGCAGGTTGGCTATTGTAGTTGAACAGCATTTTAAAAAAAAAACTCGGATTCGGAGATTTGGACTCACGGTCGGCCAGCCCAAGTCATACGTGGACGCGTGAGATCATCATTATTACTGGGTCCCCTGTCCATGTGGAGATCCGTAAGCGAGTGCAACGCGAATAGTCTTTATTATGAATGTTTCTTGGGTTTTTTTTTTTACTTACACCCCAATTTTATATTGAAATTTGAGTTAGACCCCCACCTTTCTAAAAATTGGACTTTACCCACCAAGCCGTTACTTGACCGTGAGCAACTAGGGGTGGCAATCGGTCGGGTTCAGGTCGGATCCAATCCCTATCCATAACCGTTTGGGTATGGTAGGGTCCATACCCGACCCATACCCATTCGGGTAGAAGAGGGTCCATACCTGATCCATATCCAATCAGGTTTTGGGTATAATTTTGTTTTTTTTTTCTCCATTATATACACAACTACTTAAAGAAAAGAAATCAAGATATCACAATGCAATGTTAAGAAGCTCTATTTGCTTCTTATTATAGTAGTTTTAGTAGAGTATAAGTTTGGGTAGGAATATGAATTCGGTTAAAATTTGGGTATATGATAATGAGTTCGGAGTGTAGCTGTATTATCTTGTATACACAAGTTAGAGAGGCAATCAAGTTACGGGTTTTTGGTATGGGTATCGAGGAATCCATACCCATATTCGAAAGATAATCGGGTAGTGTTACTATACTCATACCCTACCCAAATCATATTTCAGGTACAAAATATATACCCATATATGATTTTTTGGGTTGGGTTTTCGGAGCTCATTGCCACCTCTATAAGCACCCCTTTAAGATTGGGTTTTGTTTTACTTACACACCAAGTTTTATGTCAAAATTTGAGCTATACCCCCATTTTTAACGGGTTGCTGATGGTCAAGTAACGGGTTGGGGGTGACGTTAAATTTTTAGAAGAGTACGGGTGTAGCGCAAATTTTGATATATAATTGGGGGTGTAAGCAAAAAAAAAAACCATTATTTATTTTCTCTCTCTCCCCCACCCACCCTACCCCCGCAGTTTCTTTTAAGGACCGTTTCACTTCCTGACCCCTCGTCGATCTCAAAAGACCAGTTGTTTCCGCGGCGTTCAACTACAAGACCGAGATGAAGACTCGGGCTGATAAAGACAGATCGAGCCTTTTTTAATTTAAGTTAAATTACACTTTGCCCCCTGAAGTTTAGCTCAAATACAGTTAACCCCAAATAAAAACACTTAACCTCTCGTATTTTATTTTGTTACAAATCGCACCCTACAGTTTGAGATGTTAGCACAACACTCCTTTTGTCTGGGGGTGGGACTTGTGTAGGTCTGACCCGAGCCCGACCCGCCCAAACCGAACAATGAACAAACATGAGCAAAGCTGGTTAAAAACTTAGACGGGTTTGAACAAAAAAAAAAATCCGATTTCAATTTGGACGGGTTTGGATATCATATTTCCCAACCTGAGAAATCTGAGTAGACTAGTATAGTGGCATACATGCTTGTAGGGCTGTTATTGTTGATCCATCACCATAGTCATTTGATAAATGTTTTAGGGAATGAGAGAGAGAGAGAGTGTGTGTGTGGCGTTGGCTGATTTTATTTTTGTAGTGATGACAATTATTGGTTAATATAATAATTT
This sequence comes from Chamaelirium japonicum, assembly GCA_947650365.1. Lineage (NCBI taxonomy): Eukaryota > Viridiplantae > Streptophyta > Magnoliopsida > Liliales > Melanthiaceae > Chamaelirium > Chamaelirium japonicum. The sequence goes on along the minus strand of OX393553.1, from coordinate 18,892,677 downwards.
ATATTTTTTTTGTTTTGGTTTTAAGAGATCAGGTATTTCTATTTATTATGATCAAATTAAATCCGCCCACTCAACCCATTTTTTGACAACTAGGGCAATCCGAGCAACATGAAATGGACAAGTACGGGTTGAACTCCCACGGGTTTTACAGGCAAAACGGGTTGAGATGTGTGTAGGTCGGATTGGACATGGGCAGACCCTTCAATCCGCCCAAGTCCCACCCCTACTTTTGTCAACTACTTAATCTCCTTATTTGGTAAGTTTTATCTGATCAAAAGTGAATTGAAGGTGGGCAAAAAGTAGTTTTAAAGTATAGAGGGGTTAAGTGTTTTTGAGCTAAACTTCAGAGGGGGCAAAGTGTAATTTACCCTAACGCGTTATCTCTTCTTATCCCCCTCTCTCTCTCTCTCTCTCTCTCTCTCTCTCTCTCCTCTATCTCTATAATAATCTCTTCTTGCTTCGATCGATCTCCCGACTCCTCCACCTCTCCCGAATTCCGTGGGTTTTGAGAAAAAATCCGCGATCAGAAACCCTAGATTCCAACTCGCCTGCAGAAATCGCCCTCTTCGATTCAATTTCAGGCTCCAACCCCCCCAATCTTTAGCTTTTCAATCCCTAACCTTCCGACCGCTGATTCGCTGCTTCTTCACCCAAATCTGTTCGAGTGACCTAGATCTACAGCATTAGCGCATCGGTGATGAAATTGTCGATGAAGCGGCCGGACGAGGAGGAGGTTGATTACTTCCCTTCGTCCCCGAGGAAGGAGTGGTCGATCGGGCTGATGAGCGTGGTCTCGGTCCTGTTGATATTCATGGCGGGGGCGGTCCTGGGGATGAGCGTGAGCGCGCACTTCAACCGGTACTTCGCCTCGCAGGCGGAGCTCTTCTTCCCCCCGGGGACCATGTACACCGCCAACTGCGAGAGGGATTGCCTGAGCATGAAGAGCTTCGTGGCGCCGCGCAACCTGATGCACGGCATGACGGACGACGAGCTCTTCTGGAGGGCTTCGATGGTGCCGAAGGTGGAGGAGTTCCCCTTCCGCAGGGTGCCGAAGGTGGCCTTCATGTTCATGACGCGGGGGCCGCTGCCCTTCTCCCCGCTGTGGGATCGGTTCTTCAGAGGCCACGAGGGGCTCTATTCGGTTTACTTGCATACGCTCCCCGACTACAAGCTCAACGTCTCCGAGGACTCCGCCTTCTATGGCCGCCAGATCCCAAGCCAGGTATGATACTGGGTCATCTGGTTTTATGTTCGTGGTTCTTGATATCTATGTTGAATTATTATTAGATGTAGCCAATTGCCCAACAAAGATTTTTTCAGTCGGAAAACACTATTACTCAAAATATGAATTTGGAAGCAGAAAGAAGACTGAGCACTGGTATTTGAACACACATGGGGGATGCTACCGGACACACAGCCAATGTGGCGTGCCTCGTTCGCTATTTTCGATGCATCGGGTGATTCACCGAACAGTGACAAGTGCACCCCGCATTGGTTGTGTGTACAGTTATGTGTTCAGATATCGTTTTCCGAAGCAAACGGGGGACGTCGATCCGAATGATGCATTCTACAAGGGGCTAGCTCATCCATAGATTCTAATAGGAAATTTCTAATTTGGAAGTAATGCTTTGGCTTGCACTGATAGCCGTTCGGCAACTCACCGTGCTTTACTTTATCCAACCTTCTTTGTTTGCACACATAATATTTATGTATTTCATATATGCCTTGATGTTGTTAGCCATTGTAGTTTAGTTAGAGTAGGAATTGAACCTAGGATGTGATTCTGGGTGGCCTGGCCTCGAAGATATGGCAATTTATCGCTCCGATTTGGGTTGAATTGAAAAATAAACTTGGATGATTGAACTGGAAGATTGTGTAGGCCAGGATCCTAATAGGAGGTTTTTAATGGGTCAGGATTATGCAGTCTATGAAAGGCTAGCTCATCCGTAGATTCTAATAGGAAGTTTCTAATTTGGAAGTAATGCTTTGGCTTGCACTGATAGCCCCTCAACAACCTGTCATCACACATAATATTTATGTATTCCATATATCCACCTTGACGACATTAGCTTTTGTAGCTTAGTTAGAGTAGGATTCGCACCTAGGGTGTGGTTTGGGTGGCCTGGCCACACAAAGCAATTTATTGCTCCAATTTTGGGTTTAATTTAAAAATAAACTTGGATGATTGAACTAGTAGATTGTGTAGGTCAGTTTTCTCTTATACTTCCTATGTTATGTACCTACATCTGCATCAAATCCATCACCCCATCGTTTTATTATATGTAACTTCGATGGGGGAATTGCTAGTATTTGGATCAGGATTTTATTGAATATATGATGTTATTTTCTGTCTTGAGTTCTATATCAAGCTCGTTCACAAATAAATTGGAGGAAGTGTTTCCAACATCCTCATCGTATCCTTCAGAAGAAAAAAAAAAGTAGAATTTATTTTTACTTCAAAGGTAAATAGCAGGTATACTATGTAACTATGCAGATTCATCATAGTCAAAGGGTCTAACTTCGCAGAACCTCTTGCACTGAAATAGCTTTGTTAGGATATTGTGCTGGTTTTGAGGATTCATGCAGCGACAACTTCACTAGAATCATCCCATTTTCTACCGTTTATATACCAACTGCCTCACTCTCAGTCGAAAGATCATGTTTGTATTACCGATATTGCTTTATCTCAACGAATAGGATTGCTCATGTTATTTTGTCAAGCATATATCCCAATTTGGTGTATCCATATTACGATAGATGCCATCAAACTGAAAAGTCCTCTCTCAAATCCAATTTCATCCAGGTTCTTAATATATGGTTGTAAAACGTTATAACTTATCTAAGAGACATTTTGTAAGTCATACAGACTCACCACCACCAATCCACAAGAAAGAAAAAAGAAGCATATAAATGGCATTAACTCATATAAGATTCAAATTATATGATCCATCCTTTGTGACCTATTAGAAATAAGAGAGTTTCTTAAATTAATCTTTTTCTTTTACTATCAATAGCATGTTCTGTTGCAAAAGTAGGCCCTTGTAACCAATGTTATCCAAAATGTATATATTGTCTATGTGATAATGCGTAGGGGTGGCAATGGTTCAGGTCGTTATCTTGTCGTGTAATCACATACGCGCATATGTGTTCCCAAGTGCAATTTTAACGTCTTTTAGTAAAAATAAAATAGATAATAAGAAAACCTTAAAATCTCAAAAAAAAATCTCTGAATATCGTTAGGTCTCATATTTGTTTTATTTGTTTGTAAATAATTAATTGGTAATATAATTTATACAATCTATTCAAGTACAAATACGGAAATAAAAGAGGAATTTTGTTAAAGTAAAGGTCTAAAAAAAAAAGAAGTTGCAAGTGTACAAGTCTAACAAAAAAAAACAAGACTAATTCACGCACTCATGTATACTCATTGATGTCTCCAACATCATCATTGTTAGTCATTTTGGAGCTTGTCATTATCAACGTTGTTCTATGTATTGCTCTTCTTCTCCATGATCATCTTTTGTCCTCATGAGCACTTTCGTTATCTTCTATATCAACACTACGATGCCATCACTTGTACACTTATCCAAGTCCTAGGCAACTGTTGGTAGTAGATCTAGCACGCATCAGCACCTTAACCACTGCTACTACCCTTTGAACGTCTTCCTCTCCGTCTTTTTCTTTCTTTTGTTATTTTGGTAGTTCGTACTAATATATAAAGCACTATAGTCGGCTTGATAGTTAAAGAGCTTGGAGAGAGCTTGAGAATTTGGAGGGATCATAGTTATTTTTGGGAAAAATCCGCAAAAATCAGATTTTACTGTTCGGCTGTACAATTACTATGAGCCCCCCCCCCCCCCCCCCCCCCCCACACACACACACACACACACACACGCACACGCCAAGCTTCTTGCAACCATACATGCACATATGCAATCGTACTTTGCCTCAATGCTATTATCAGGCATTTAATGCTTTCAAAACACTAGCCTATTTTATTATGTTGCAGTTCGCAAGAATGTTATTGTTAGTGTGGGATGTGTGACCAACACTCTCTGTCTCTCCTCTTTCTTTTCTCGTCTCATTTCTTAGTCTTCCCAAGTGTTCATGTCCTCTACACACAGCATTGATTTATGTAAGAATTACATTCTATGATCCGTTCGTTGTAATATGTTACAAATTGTTTCTTAAATTAACCATGTGTTTTTACTGTGAATTGCCACTTCTGCCGCAAAGTAGGTTCTCATAAGAGACATGCAATTAATTTTAAGTACCGTCCTACATTAGGTATAATGTGTCTGTTGGCAAGAATGTTAATGCTTTGAAAGTTGTTTTGAGCAGTTACATACACAGAATTTCTGAAGGAAAAAAAAAAGTGCTTCTTTGAACATATCTCAATTACAAGATGAACATATTTCTCTATATTCGAAGCTTCCAAGTTTCTTGAAAAATCCACAACAAACGATTCGATGCTAGCAACAAGTTCAGGAACCAAAATAATTCGGATTCAGTAAAAAATATAGTTGACCAGGAATGCAAATTTTTTTTTTTCCATACTGAAAGCCTGCTGCTGCTTCAATACAGGAGGTCGAATGGGGATCGGTATCGCTGGTAGATGCGGAGAAGCGCCTCTTGGCCAATGCTTTGCTAGATTTCTCCAACGAGCGATTTGTTCTGCTCTCCGAGAGCTGCATTCCGGTATTTAATTTCCCGACCGTCTACAAGTACCTCACGGGCTCCGCCCACAGCTTCGTAGAATCCTACGATGAGAACTCCCCACGCGGCCGAGGCCGTTACAGCCGCTACATGGCCCCCGACATCAAGCTCTACCAATGGCGGAAAGGCTCCGAGTGGTTCGAGCTCAACCGCAAGCTGGCTGTGAACATAGTTGCAGACTACAAGTACTACGCCATCTTCAGGAGCTACTGCAGGCCCTCTTGCTATCCAGACGAGCACTACATCCCTACCTACCTGAACATGTTCCATGGGGGTCTGAACGCAAACCGGAGCGTAACATGGGTCGACTGGTCAAGGGGAGGGCCCCACCCGGCGAGATATGGCCGAGGAAGCATCACGGAGGGCTTCATACAGTCTATACGGAACAATGGAACCAGCTGTTCGTACAACTCGGAGTCGACTACCACCTGTTTCCTCTTTGCCCGGAAGTTCGCTCCCAGCGCGTTAGAACCGTTGCTCAACCTCACGTCGACGGTGCTGGACTTTTGAATCCCCCGGTTTCGTTCTGCTGCTCTGCCTTCCTGCAATCAGGGGAGAGATTATTTACTCCAGACATTCTTGCCTTGAACCCCTATTTGGGTTGGAGGTGGGCACTCTTGTGGTTTTTTTTTTTACTGTAGATGGTTGCAGAGGCTAGGTGTAAGTCCCATTTTCTTGAGTTATTCTCGGGTATGAGGAGTTCACTCACCAGCATGTGAATTCAGATTCTCACCAGCATGTGAATTCAGATTCTTACTTACCTTCCCCATTTTTCGGACCAGTAAGAATTGATGTACTCAACAAGAAGGGATGGTGTTAGATACTACCATGTTTTTTTTTTTTTTTGCAATAATTTAGATACTACATGTGGTGAATACAAGCAGATTATTCATTCATTGGTTGAGTTTTAATCTCTTTATTATTTGGTAGGAGGTTCAACTGTTGGGAACCAAAACAGCCTGCTGGGACTATTCTCCAAATTCTGGAAATGTTTTCGGTTACCAAATCGAATGGGGGCGCGCAATCCCAGTGAGGCATCGAGCCACTCGAGGCGGATTGTTCGGGTCTGAATCTCAGTGCTGCAGCTTATTCAAAACAGACGCTTGACTTTGAAATCGGAGATTCAGGGTGGGTTACCCATGTAGGGGGTGCGACTTGGGCGGGTTGAAGGGTCTGCCCATCCGCAATCCAACCTATAAGTAGGAGAAAAATAACAAAATTAAAAGATCAAAACCATTTGATTGAAAATAGAGGGTGTCAGTCGTGTGGGGTTAGTGTCTCTCTTTTCCTATTGTGGATTTGTATTTTATACATGGATTACTGGATTAGTCGAGCATTCGAGCGGACGTGTGTCATGTAATTGTGTGTGTGACACTAATTGTTGCACCATTGTAGTGCAATGAGATCAGAGTGTGATCCACTCATCATTGCACCACTGTAGTACAATGAAATCAGAGTGTAATCGACTCATCGTTGCACCACTGTAGTATAATAAGATCAAATTAGTAGATCAACTATAGTGAGATGCAAGTATGCCACTGGTTTCCTCGGGTTGAGTAAAACCGGTACCCAAACCCGTCCAAATTAAAATCGGATTGATCTTTTTTTTTTGCCAAACCAGCCCAAGCTTTTAACCAGCTTTGCCCATGCTTGTCAATTACTCAGGGTGCGCCCGCCCAAGTCACACCCCTGTTACCACATAAGTTTATAGATACAATTCACTTTGATGGATCCGCACAACTTTTCTCTCCATTTCATAAATATATTTTTTAAATAGATATTTACTAAATTCTTCAATGGCAAAGTTTGATTCCTGGGTTAACATATAAACCGGTTTATTCAAAGACCGAACCGAAACATGTTTCGGTTCCAATCCAAAGCTGTTGAACCGCCCGGTCTGGTCTTGGCCAGCTTTCAAAACACTGCTCACACCGCGAGAAAGGGGGAGGTACAATGGGATTTACAAATCGTAGGTTTCAGTTGAGAATGAAACCTAAGATTTGTAAATCCCAGAAAGAACACAGGAATGCGTTGATGAGGTATATCAAGAACACCACACCCGTGGTGTGGTTGACCACCACACTATGGGTTGCAGGTCTCCTTGATGAAAACATCCATCACATCATTTTAAATTTTCTTCTGAATACCCTTTTCTCTAAACCTAGCCGACCCTTTGTTGGAACTGCTCGCCTCCACCAACAAAACAAACCTAAAACCAACCCTAAACCCAAGATCTATAGGCCATGGGATGAACCCTACACCTAAGAATTCAAAACCTAACCTAACCTAACCTAACCAAGCCCCTCCGGCCTCCGTTCTTGCCGGTTCGACAACGGCGAGTAGATACACCTCGAGATCGCGCCCGCTGCTGCTCTCGCTGGAGATTGCCATGGCTACTCCTGCTTGAAGCCGCAGATGGGAGGTGTGGGCATTTTCGGATTTCTGATGAAAATCAGAAACCTTACATTAACAGAAATGTTTCTCTGTCCTGCACCTTCGAGATTTGTTCTGTCCGTAATTAATCACCAATTAACCCAAAAAAAAAAATTGAGACAACCTGACCAGTTAGAAATCCAAAGCTTTGACAAACAAGAAGCAAATGTCAGAAGGAATTCAAACTTCATTAGGACAAGAATCCAAACATACACAACAATAACCATGCAGCCATAAATAATGCCCCGACTTCCACATTTACAAAGTCCACTAGCATCCTACATTTTTTTTTTTTTTTTTGCAATCTCAACTGGCCACATCCTTTTTAATTTCCAAACTCGATTTCGAAGCTCGAATATCATTTAACCTTTCTAAGTATGAGATTGGTAGGGTAGAGGATACCAGAAGATTTTAATCCATAGGATGAAGTGAGGGGTTCTCTTCTATTATTACGTCGGGGTTCTGCCTGGATAATGTGGTGTACAAAAAACAAGTTACCCCCATAATTGCCAAGTCGGAAGTTGGGAAATAAACGCTTAGGAGAGATGTCGGAAAAATCATGAAAAAATCGAAAAAGGTAAGCAAAGAGTCGAGAAACAGACGCTGAAATTTTAGAACATATTTATATATCGATGTTCCAACAAACACAATGGATGCCGGTTGAACACCACATCATGGAGGTATGTACATAAGCAATGGTACAAACCAGTGTTCAAAAACCCAAAACTCGAACTTGACTCGAAAATTCACCGAGTCGAGTAACTTGAAGACTCGACTAGGGCGACTCGGTATATATATCTATATAACATGCTACGGTTGTTCACAAGCAAATTAGGACAACAAAGAACGTGATAGATTTAGCCATCGATTAAGATCTGAAGAAAGAGAACAAGGAAGAGAGAGATTTCAAACGGAGCAATCTCTCCCGTTTCTCATAAATCCTATTAAAAACCTACTATAAAGATGATAAATACATATTCAATAGAATTTAATGGCCATTTGATATTAAAAAGTACTTTTTTTGAAAGGTAAATTAGTACTTTGTCACTCTCCGTCTAACAAGTGAATCATACCATGAAGGTAGCCACGGTCGCCGAAGGTGACGTCTGAGTGCCGACTGACACATTGTCGCCGAAGGTGACCATCTGAGTGCCGATAGGCATGGGCATTTATTAGTATATATATATATATATATATATATATATATATATATATATATATATATATATATATATATATATATATATATATATATATGAGAGTTCGAGTCGGTCCGAGTTAGCTTGAGTCAAGTCCAAGTTTACCCGAGTTGGCTCGATTTTCGGTCGAGTCAAGTCAAGTAGGGCCGAGTTGTCATTGGTAAATAAAGTTAGAAATCTAATGGGAGAAAATGTAGATATGTGCAACCAACAGCTAACAAAAAGAATCTCGAGACAAGTCTAGAGACCATCAAGGTGTTGGAAGCTAATGTACATGGAGTAGAACAAGCTGCACAAAATTGTATGGAGCTCAACTATTGTCACTAAGTGCAAAAGCTAGAAAACAAGGGTAGATACAGAACAAAGAAAAGCTTAACTAAAGCATCCACACAAGATGCAGGAAAGATTACCCACAAACAATATAATGATTCGCCCAAAGGAAGACCAAACTTGAATATCGATTAAAATAGAGTCCCAAGACGTATCATGAATCATGAGAAGTACTAAACGAATAAGCAGTGCACTGCAACTAACATGATGCAAGTTAATGACGAAGTGTAACTAAATACTGAGTCGTGAAGCTGAAAAAGAAGCAAGACAATCACCGGATGGAGACTGTCTTCACAATCAAAACAAAGAGCAGAAGACCCAAATTCGAAGTGCCTTCCCAAAGAAGCCAACGCTGACGTACTAATGGGGCCTAAAAAAATCGAGATGCCAACGCCATGAACACTGAAGAAATAAAACAGAGTGGGATTACAGAAATCTTAAATACTGAAGTCCTAAGGCACAAATTGGGCATCAATGAACAAGGTGAAGAAATTGAAAGGGTCATAGAATCCCATGATGAACTAAAACAGTATATCCCGAAGTAGATACTATAAACTAGAAAAGTCACAGATAATCATGGGGTTACACTATGGATTGAAGACTCCAGGCCAACTATACTTGGCAAGTCAGAAGGGGTTCAATGACCTAAAACTCCCAAATAAACCTAAACAGAGAGCAATATTGAGTCAAGAGGAGCTAAAGAATATTCAGTTAACTTCAATCAGAATGGAAATATGTATGATGCTAATCAAATTGTTAAATATGAAACACATAAATAAATGTTATTCAAAAACTACACAAAGGGCCAAAAGATGACAAACAAGATTAGGAGAATCTGATGAAAAGATGCAAACCACTAAATGATGCCTATAGAAAAGTGTTGGAAATGATTTGGGGCCAAAACAAAGGAACCCAAAATAAATTTGATCCCATTCTCATAGCTAGTCCAGGAGTAGCATTAATTAACCCACAAAGTTATTGGAAAGTATTGAGTGCCTGAAAGGTGATCAGAAGGGTAGAGCAAAAGGACGCTACAGTGTGACATCCATGACCATAGCACACTCGAAAAAAATATCCAAAAAAAAAAACAAATCCGAGAAATATAAGATGGGGTCTGGGAGAAGTGGAAGAGAGTGAATTTGTAGACCTAATCGATTGGCATTGAGTAATCAAAACCTCTTGAGGGGCTTAGAGAAGAAATGCAAGGAAGAAGACTGGAGATGGTGATGAACTGACGATTGAGTAGCTTATCATGCCCATTGCTCGAGTTTTACTTGAGAAACAAAATGCTTCAACTTCTAACATTCCTTCTACACATTTCGCGAAGTAGTCTATGGATTAATCATCCCACAAAGAAAATAAAGAGGATGAGAAGGATGGTAATTCTGCAGCACCCCACCAATCTCCTCCCAGCCTTATAAAGTAGAAACATCGAATGATATACATTCATATGATGTAACTGTAACGAGAAAAGTTGGATAGAATGGTTAATCAATTATAAACATATTTCATTTTATACAATTACCCTAGTTCTCAAAAAATTAATTTTGAGTTTTGCCAATTGACACTTTCTATTAATGCCTAGCTTGATCGAATTCTTATTACTGTAACCATGATGTGTCTGACATGTACTGGAAAAAAACTAAGAGTCTAAGAGACAATTTTATCCTATCAGAGATCAAGTTATAATATCATCAATAGAAACGTAATGAATATTGATAAGACCGATGTTCAAAGAAAATATGGATAAGACTACACCACTGAGCCCCGAACCAGGCCATCTCACTCGTATACCAACTCATAATCACCATGTTTCCATAAAATACAAAAGGGCCTCCATTAGAGCATCGGCAAAAAGTTAAACCTTTCCAAGATGACGAACATCAGTTAAATTATGCGAACTTAAAGGTTCAAGGAATCAAAAGGAAAAACAAGACAATTGGGTAACAAGAAAAGAAAGGAGAGAACTAAAAAAAAACACGGAAAATGTGATAGAAAAACAAGTTGAAGGGGAGAAGATGGCAAGAAGCAAGCCAATACGGAAAATACTTGTTATCACATTGAGATCATTATTCATGTGATGAAGCAAGCCAATACGGAAAATACTTTGTGATCATATTGAGATCATTATTCATGTGATGTGTTAGAAGCTTCACCTTAAAAATTTCATCGAAAGGACAAGGAGGAAGCAAAAGGAAAGTTAAGTTTCTCAGTGCAAACAGGTTCAAGGAGTGCCATGTAACATAAAACAAGATGATATCATCTCAAACACTCATGTAGTACATGGTTTCAAACAAGATTTTGAGAAGGATGTTATACAAAGTCATGCACTTGATGCAAAACTACCTTTCAAGGATAGTCTCTCTTGAAGCTCTCACAGTCATCTTCTTCAAATTCCAGAACACTTGTACACCCTTAGGTAGTGAATCTCAGAAGTTTAAAACTAGTGGAAAGTGTAAACTGACAAAGACTGACTAGGCATTACATTAGACCAACATGGGCCTTACTTGGGCCTAGGGACTACTTCTGCTCAGAGGTCAAACCAATCTAGTCAAAGGATTTCCAGGGTGCATGAAATACTTCTTCCCTTAAATATACAGGTGAAGCAGCACATTTTTTAGGGCAATCTAGATCCTGATAGCCACAAAACCCTCATCCCTCAAAGTTCAATCACGAAGTTAGAAGTATGAACCCACATCCATGTTGCTACCCACTTGGGTGGATCTAAAAGGATGCTGAACAAAGATCACTAAGCATCGTACCTATAACTTTGATATAACAGACAAGTTCAATGAAAATATCAAATCTGCCAAGAGATTCTAGGGAGCTCATATTTGTGAACCCAATATGCAATACAAAGTTACCAAAATCTCTGGCTTGTTGAAAAGGTGGCATTTTCAACCCGAACTTAGCATAAGCCGGAAAATTGCCAATTTTTGCCGTGACTTATTCAAGTCACTAAATCCCGATTGTCACCATGACGGTGACTTTCCCTAAAATCACCGATTTTTTACCGTGACTTTCTTAATAAGTCGTGGTAAAGTGGATTTCAAACCACTTTAGTATGAATCTGGATAAGACATGCTTGTCTTCCATCATCATGTTGCATGAGGTTGTGAGTTTGTTGAACTTTTGTACCCTTCAACCGCCATAGTTATGCTTTGTCGGCGTTGCAGCAATATCACCAATTTATCAAAATGCCCCCCTCATAGTATACCACTCACTAATATGTACATTCATCTTGTTCCAATAGTGGATAGGACATTAGATTTATGGTTTACCACCAGTAGACTATCTCAGATACTTCACCACCATATATAAGTGCGTGGTTGTTCATCTTCAGCTTCGCAAAGAAAACTCACATCTCATATGTCATGTTATATCAATCTAAGTTGTCGTTCATTGTCATCGGCCAATCAAAGAAAGCATTACTATCAAGCTTCCCGCCAAGACTAGAACTTTGTTTCGCACCTCCCTCGTTCTGTCTCGAGACCATCATGTTGTTCGCATTGATCAAGCTCCATCGTTTGTTGGATGTTCTCAAAGAAAGATTCATGCGAAGGTGGGTTGTTGGTGTCAACATATCGAGCCGGTGGTGGTAGACTTGGTGGTCATGTCATGCTCTTCTAAGGCGACAATGGAGATGACACATCATGAGTCTAGGTTCTATTGCTTGTTCCTAAGAAATAACATTGTCATCATTTATTATTTCCACTTATTTCCACTTAATCGTGCTTTCGTGGAGGTCGATTGATGACTAGTGTGGTTCCAGTGGTTCCACGAATCCACGTTCACATCAAATCTCTAGGGAACATACTTGATCATCCAAGTCCATCAATTGGAGGAACTTGTTCAGGATCTCATTTCCTTCGCTTTCGTGCGATGAGTAACAATCATTTTAATGGCTTCCGGTCCTCATCATGGTGCCAAACATGGATCTTTGATACAAAATTAGTGTAAGAGAGGACTTATGTAGATTTGGCATTTTATTGCAACATGGGATTGAAATTAGAACTTTCAAAGTATGACAAGATTTTAAGTTTGAAATTGCATGACGAAGGTTAATGCAATTGAAAGGCAATCTAGAAGGGTTCCATCAAAAGGAATTGAGATCTACATGTTTTACAAGATAGTGATGATTTGTACGAGAGATCTACAAAGGATGGCCTTGCTGGAATTTACTCCTATAGCAAAAATTTTGGGCTCTACAGAAGATTAGACGAGGCTTCTATTAGATCCAACAATATTACAACTGCAGATGTGGTATATGTGGTTAAGGGTCAAATCACATGTGATTTTGCAGTTGGATGTGAATTATGCTGATTTTTTTCTTAATTTAGTTAAAATATATCAAATAAACAAAAATATTTATTTTACTTAAAATTTTAAGAACACAATGTCTATGAATGATTCAAAAAAAGATGAACTTAAAAATAAGTATAAAATAACAAAATACAAGAAAACATAAACACCAAAAATCTACAAGGTTTTCATATGCCATTGGGGGACGCCTCCAGTCCACTATCGCCATCATCAAAATCACTACTGAGCCCATTATCATTTGAGTCATCTCCTTCTATGTCTTGCTCCTCGCCTCATGTCTCCTTATCATCCATTCTCACAGTCTCACCAACACCTCCACATCTACCGGTGGTGTTTTGTCTTCTAATATATCTCCTTAATATAGTGATCCCACCACTCCTCAATTCCTAGTTGTTGAATCCTGCGAGTTGATTTGGCACCAACGGCACAAAAAAACACTCCCATAGCACAATAAAATTAAAAGCAAAAGGAGCAAAGAGGCAATCCCTCATCATTCAAAGAAAAGTCTAGGTTTATCAAAGACAAGACTATTGACTTAATATGCTATTGCCGAATAACACCCAAACTGTGTATAAGCCTATATCTGACATTATAAACAAATCTCTAGAATAGTTGACTCCTTATAAATCGATAAGCAATATTGTAAAATATGATCCATCCAAAGGTATATCAACCAAATGAAATACAAAAGAGTCGTCAGGAGCATAAAACACAAAAAAAAACGGCACACAGATATGATCTACAACAAAATGCGAAAGAAGGCCATGCCACATCATACAAAAAATGATATCTGCTTCTACCAGAGACAAAATGATAGACTTGAATAAGTCAATGCGAAGTAATCCTCGATATGTCTGGCCTGACATGATAATCAAATCCCTACATCGGGCAGAGACACATACCATCCACAATACACCAAATACCACCATACCCTAATATTTCCTCACAATAATTACTCCTACAAGTAACTTACGATAAGGATTAATACTAAACGAGTACACCAGACATACCTTCAGAGGTTTATGTCCAACGGATTAACTACAAACAAAAGCCATTTTTATCTCTCAAACTCCGATCAAGAATAGAAGGGTTTACATAACATAATAGTATTTTGATCAGGCTGCTACCTGTTGCGCTTGAGGAGCATCATTGCTTGTGTTCTCTGGAAATAGTCGTTCTATATCTATGCGCCGTCCTGCTTTCCCAAAAGCCTCCAAGATGAACTCACGGAACTCGGCAGTACTGGCTACACCATTCCCCACCATTTCTTCTAAAAGAGCCAAACTTTGGTCCAATTTGCCTTCTCTACACAGTCCAGTGACCAAAATCTCATATGCTGCAGAATTTGGCTTCAACCCTCTCTCTCCCATTTTCCTGAGAATCTCGCCGGCATGACTGACAGATCCTGCCTTCACCAACCCATCAAACACCTTATTGTAGAAACCCACATCAACCTTCGGACTTCCCTCGCCACCGGCCACCATCTTCTCAAAATACTGCAGCGCATCCCCAGCTCTCCCTTCTCTGAAAAGGCCATCAACCAAAAACCCATAAGTGGCGGCATCTGGGTTGACCGACTTTCCAGGCATTTCTTCAAACAACTTCTCCGCCTCTGAAAGCAGCCCTTTCTCACAAAGCTTCCCGATAATATTGTTGAAGCAACCCACATCCATCACACATGGCTTCTTGCCCGTCTTGTGAAACACCTCGATGGCCTCCTCAAACTTCCCAGCCTTGAAGCACTCATTCACCATGAGATTGTAGGTGTCGGTGTTCATGGCGGTGAAGTTGGGGGGAGTGTGCGCATCGAGCATGTGCTCGAACAGCTTGTTTACCTCGTCCACCTTCTGGTGCTTCAGCAGGGTCTCCAAGAGAGTGTTGCAGGTGACGGCATTCATCTTGAACTGGCGGTCAATAAGGTACTGGTAGGACTCCATTGCCTCCTTGTCCATGGCCCGCTTGAAGTAGCCCTCCATTAGTGTTGCATGGACGACGCCATCATAGACAAGGCATCGCTCGCGGAGCTCATCGAAGAGCTCGAGGGCCTTGTCCATGTTGCCGAGGTCAATGAAGCCGGCCATGAGGGTGTTGTAGACGAGGGAGTCTGCACCATGGCCGCGGTTGAGCATCTCACGTAGGAGGTCCATGGCCTCTGTGATGCGGCCGGAGTCAACGAGGCCCTTGGTGAGGTGGCGGTAGGTGACGTGGGAGGGGGAGAAGGGGGCGTTGGCAAGGATGTGGCGGTAGACTTCAAGGGCGTTGTCGACGCGACCGGCGTCGCAGTGGGTGTTGATGAGGATGTTGTAGGAGACGACGTTGGGGATGATGTTCGACTGCTGGAAGAAGAAGGTGAAGAGGGCGACGGCATCGTCGAGGCGGCGACCGCGGAGCATGGAGGCCATGATGGCGTTGCAGGTGAAGACGGTGGGGCGGGTGGAGGAGAAGACGGCGTGGCGGGCGGTGGCGGAGGCGGCATCGAGGTCTCCGGCGCGGATGAGGGACTGGACGCGGTTGTGGAGGTTGAGGCGGGGGCCGACGAGGGCGGAGGTAGAGTCAGGGAGGCGCGGGGCGTTGGGATCTCGGGGGGGGCGGGGGGCGTTGGGGTCGCGGCGGAGGGCGTGGAGGGGGGGCTCGATGCGCAGCCGGCGCTTGCGGCGGCGGCGCTCGGCGGCGGCCTCCTCTGCGGACGAGAAGGCGAAGGGGCGGATGGAGGAGAAGGCGAAGGGCGGTGGATCGGCGGTGATGAATCCGGGATTGAGCTTTGGGGAGGCCTTGCGGAGAGATCGGAGGAGGAGGAGGTGCCGGTAGAAGGACATGGCCGGTGGATTGGCTTGATCCGAGAGAGAGAGAGAGAGAGAGAGAGAGAGAGAGACAGTAGATTATATTCTTAGGGTTTGAGAGGTCTGAACTGGAAGGAGAAGCGGAGCAGGCCAAAACCCTAATCGCCGAGGAAGGCCTTAAGCCTAAACCCTAATTGCCGAGGAAGGGCTTAACCCTAATCGCAGAAAGAGAGAGAGCACTTTTAAATGGAGGGGTATTTTGGGAGTAGTGATGTAGGGTGGATGAGGGTGCGTTCTTTTGCACGGAAACAAAGGGCTGAAAATTAACCGATTGGTGGAAATGGGTTCGTTTCCACCCTTCTTCTTCTTAAAATTATAGGGTAAACTACACTTTACCCCCCTGAAGTTTAGTTAAAAAGCTTTTAACCCCCCTATAGTTTAAAAACTACATTTTGCCACCCTTCAATTCGGTTCTGATTAAGTAGATGATAAAAGGGAGTATTGTGCTAACATTTCAAACTTCAGGGTACGATTTGGAACAAAATAAACTAAGGGGGGTTAACTGAGGGGCCAAAGTGTAATTTATCCTTAAATGTATCCACCTAGATGTGTGATTTATGTCATTTAAACAATGATTTTCTTCCAAAATTAAAAGAACACTCCTTTTATCCTTGCACAAAAACTACGAAGGTGACAGACGATTTTGGCTTAGGGAGATTCTCTTCTCCAGCTGCAACTTTATTTTTTTTTTTTCTGACGCAATCGAAATAACTTTTCTCTCCATCTACTGTGTATTTTATCGGTGAACTTTTAAGCATTCAATCATGATTTTTTGGTTGTTTTACCAACTAAGGCTGCATTCTGACCCTTTTTTCGGGCTAGGTTTTCCATTCCGATCATTTTTGGCTAGGTTTTGCATTTCGGTCATTTTCTGAGGCTAGGTTTTGCTTTTTGATCATTTTTCATGCTAGGTTTTACATTCTAATCATTTTCTTTCCGGCTAGGGTTTCAATCGAGCCATGTCCTTTATTCTCATTTCCCTCCTTTAAAGAGAATGTCAAAACTTGAACATCTGTGGACATGAAGTTAGGTGCCTTCATTTCCATTTTCTTAAGTTGGGAGGAAAGGAAAAGGGGCACTGTCCACATAGAATCACGACCGGCTCCTCCTCTATCCTAGCTATTATCGCTCACCAAAGCTACCATGTCATCAATTTAGCTAGTGAGAAGGAAAGGCCTTTTCCGGCCTCAACTTCAAACAGAAGGGTAAAAGGGTAATATTTTAAAATATATTTCATTTAATTGTAGGGCCCACCGTTTGTTTAGCGGCGGGGAGCATCTCCAATTGTTGATTCGGTTTGGCAAAGTTAAATTTAACTATCGATTTATTAAGCCGTTTGGAGGGATGTTTCGCTGATGTGGCACGTTAAATTTGGCTTTTCAAAGGGTTTGACGAGCGGATTGGAGATGCTATTAGGGAATGGACGGAAATGATCCCCTACGACTATGTTTCGAAAATTTCATTTCCACTTATTTATAATGTATATTTTTTTTTGCACAAAGAAATTTAAGTGAGAAAATGAAGTGGAGAGTAAATCCTATTTGCTCTTCTTCGCATTGATCCATCAGTTTCCTTTGACGGAGTGGAAATTGATTTTCTCTATTTTGAAAGAAAATTATATCGACTTAGGCCTAATAAACTCCGAACTCAAATTTTTGTTGGTAGGAATAAGAGATGGAGTTGACTGAAAAAACCATCCGCCTCCTGTTGGTAGTGTAGATACCCTCACACTCCAAAACCAGGGTCGTAAGGAGAGGTACAAATAGTATCAAAACCTAGGTTGGTCCAAGACCATGTTGAAGTTGTAACCCCTTTGGACAAGCAAGGATCTACTAATCATGATTCTTCTAACACCGGGCGCGAGTAACACTTCAAGTAAAGATCAAGAGTTTCCCTGAAGTCATCCGTATAGGTACACACATCTTTTTCCTCGTACGTGTGCGGCCGTATTGGTCTAATGTCGCACATCACCCCCCTTAACTCATGAAATGAAGAAAACGAGGGTCAATCAAACCAGAGGTGAAATCTACGCCAAACAAAGAATATAAAAGGAAAAATAAATTTAAGAGTAGAAAGTAATTCCTTGTTTCTGATCAGATCAGATACAAGAGTCCAAAATTAGTTGCGAAGGGTTTATAAATTGTAAGTCTATGCTATATGGGGAAGATATTGCGCATTGTTGGAATATTTTACAAGTTTTACATAAAAATTTTAAAAATTATTTGGATTTTTATTACAGGTTATTAAGGGAAGTTGCTATCAATTGTACTTACAAATGCAATTGAAACTACAATTGCTTCGTTCCGACCTCTGTTACCAAAAACTTCGATTATTTGAATAAGTCTTGATTAAAACACGGCTTATTCATTAAACGTTCTGTATGCGGCTCTTTTTTGATTTTTTTTAAAAAGTCTCAATTTTATAAAAAAAGTCATGATTTTCATATTTTAATCCCGATTTACACGTTTTAATTCTGATTAATTGTATTTTAATCCCGTCATGTATTGCTCAAAAAACCTATTGTAACACACACACACACACACACACACACACACACACACACACACACACACACACACACACACACACACACACACACACACACACACACACACACACACACACACACACACACACACACACACACACACACACACACACACACACACACACACACACACACACACACACACACACACACACACACACACACACACACACACACACACACATATATATATATATATATATATATATATATATATATGTTCTAAAATTCTACCGTTTGTTTTCCGACTCTTTTCTGAATTTTTCGACTTCTTCTCTAGCCGATTTTTTTCCGACTTCCGACTTGATAATTATGGTTCCGACAAGAGGTGGTAATTAGACTAGAGTCAAAAGTGAGGAGTTCGAACTCCACCTCACCAAAGAGGGGTTTGCGATTGTTAATTGATTCCAATCAACCCGCTTAGTGACTTAGTTTGGGTGTGGACTTGGCATATGGATAAGACATGAGAAATCCCAGATTTTGCCTTCTATCTTGCCAAGGTTTGCAACCCTGTCAGCAGCTCTATTCCCTTCCCGTAAGTCATGAGAAATCCTAACCACTTGGCAAGGGGACATTAAGGCCAGGCAATCGGCTACAATTGACCCATCAATTGATCTTTGAAGAAGAGTCTCTCCACTATAGCTTCTGAGTCACCTTCGATCCATAATTTTGTTTGGAGAAGTTTTGTCACTGCTTTAAGACCTTCCCACAGACCCCTCTCCTCTGCCTCATGAACAGAAATATGATCAAAAGTAAAACTCCCCACAACTAAAATTCGACCTTCATGATTTCTCAAAACAAACCCTGCTCCACAATTACCTAGCTCTGATACCATGTTAGATACCCTCACGCCCCAAAAGCCGGGTTTTGGGGCATGAGGGTATCTAACATGGTATCAGAACTGGCCCGTCTCCTGCTCCTGCTCCCGCTCCGGGTGCTCCCCACCAATCGTGCCTTGCCACGCGTGCTCCGCGTGAGGGGGAGTGTTAACGGATAGTTCCACATCGGTGAGGGAGGCATCCATCACCCGCTTAATATACCCACTGTGGAATTCCCCTTACAACCCGGGTTTTTGGGCGTGAGGGTATCTAGCAGAATTGAAATATTACATGATTTAAATCTTCATCGACTAATCCACATCATTTGCAAATAAGGCCAAGATTGATGCCGCGGCGTGCAAGGGTCGGTAACTTTCCCTTGGGCAGTTTCCACACAAAAGCTTTTGATCTAGGCAGAGCTTTGATTTTCCATAATTTATTCTAGATGCACTCACATGAATTCCAGTTGCAAAATCATCCTTCTTGATCAAGAATTCTGTCAAGCTGTTCCTTGTCTCAATTTCCATCATGGTCCATCAATCCATCCCCACTATGAAGATTTGGCCATTCTGACAATACAAAAGAAGGAATCCTTGCTAGAAAAGATTTGATAAGCATGAGGCCAACTGCTAAGACGATTCATAAATTATTTATTTTCGCTAAAACCTCTGTATGATCCTTTGAAAGAATGTGCTTCCCTGAAACGTTGATTCCCAAGTATTAAAAAGGAACTGAAATCTAAGAACATCCTTGAAATTGACATATTCTATTTTCAAATCAGATGGAACTGATTTCCTGAAAACAAATGCAGATTTCTCTTTGTTAACTTTTTGTCCTGATATAGCACAAAACTTGTCCCAACTTTTCTTTTTTCATTGTCTACAATAGTGGGTGCAGAATCCAAAATCCAAATGTTTTAAAAATAAACATAAATCCAAGAATGGGCAAGGGGACTTGTTACATGCGCGTTCTATCTGCACCGACCGAATTAGGCTTGGCACCCGGATTTTTTATTTTTTTAATACCCAAACTACCCTCATCCCTAACCTCCAGCTAACCTCACCCCTCCCCCCATGGGCAGCTCTACATATAGATGAGTGGGGTCAATTGACCCCACTCACCGATTCAAATCTATTAATTTTTTATTTTTGTCATAATTTATTTAGTTTAACCTGTTGGCTTGACCCCACTCCATCGATTCACCGAACCCTATTTCTCACCGTCACGTGAAAAATATTTTTTTATGTAATTTTTGACCCCACTGATATAAATTTCTGGAGCCGCCACTGCTCCCCCCCTCTCCTCGATGCCTCCTCCATCCCCAGTCACCTAAGTCGTCATCCTCTCCTGGTCACTCGCTCCTGATACGAGATAGCCTCCTCCGAAGCCATCCCTCCTCTTCCTCCTTCCTCCTTCTCCATATTCCCCGCGCCAAAACCCTTAGACAACCAGAGCATTTGTCGACGGTTGTCCGCCGATAGTGTCAGCGGGGCAGCCATCAACATGTGATTAGGATTTCAGCGAAAAGAAAATGGAGGAAGAGAAAGAGAAGAAAGGAGGAGGAGGAGGAAGGAGCTTGGGCGACGGATGAGCTGGGACCGACAGAAAAACGAAGATGGCGGGGGGTGAGGGCGGCGCCAAAGGCTCAGGACACTGGGGGAGCAGATGGTGGGAGGTAAGGGGCCAGGGCATTTTAGGGTTATTAAAGGCGCCAAGACAAAAAAAAAAAGGTGTGCCGAGTGCCAACAACATTCGGGTGCCGAGCTGAATTTGGTGGGTGCATATAGAATGCGCCTTTGTTACATGACATCATACCCAACAAGCTAGTGGGTATAAAAACCCACAATACTATTGGAAGTAGTCTCCAGACTCTCAACTACTCATGTTGGTAAGTTTCTTAATTGTTTACTTCAAACTTGCAAGGATGCCAATCTTTTGTTGGATGTTAACATTGAAACATGTACATAAAATGGGCCAGTGAGTAAAGCAAAATTTATGGGATGAGACTTGGAACTGCAAACATCTCAATTCAGAGTAATCACTCTTATGGGGTGTTAGGCATCATTCCCCGAGATCATTCCATTGTTCCTACCTCAACATTCTTTCACATCTTCCCAAATCTTAGATAATCCCTCCCAAACTATCTTGCATCAATCTATCACTTTGATAATTTGGCTCAATCACTTACATTCTTTGCCATCAATTAAGTATCAAAGCTCTCTTTGGTTATCCTATCTTAGTTGAGTACTAGACCTCTCTCTCATTGACCATCCTATATCAATCAGTCTATGAAGAATCATTTTTTTTTACCAAGAGACCTTATTTCTTGTGTTTGTTGTTTTCCCTAATTTGTTTCAAATTTTCCATTATTTTACAACGTTCCAATAAAATTTCTTTCCTAGCGACAAGTGTAAGGATCACAGCCTCACTCTCAGTACTATATCACACAAGAACACGCATACACACAAACATACAAAGGGAGCACATTTATCAGTTTACACTATAATATTTCAAAGGACTGAGATAATCCAAGGAACGCTAGTCCTCAATCAAATATCAACCAAAATTCTAACCCTCCAAGTTTCTTGGTTCCTCTTTGATGGGTCACGGGATGGCACATTCTCTGAAGAGTCAAATGATATGGCTAGTTTTTTCATCTGTTCAGGGCTTATAGGCCAGCCCAACTCTTATTGACTCTTCTAGTCTAATTCTGAACATAATATAGGATGCAACATAAGCATAATTGCTGATAAATCAATAGCTTGTGTTATGAGAATAAAATGGGGGTGATTAGCTATAGGTTCAGTATAGTAGTATTGGTTTACATTAAGTCCCCCAAATAGTATTGGTTTAGATTAAGTCCACAAAATGAATTTAGATTAAAATGATCTTGTACAATGGTTTGTATGCATAAGAGATCATCTTCTAACCGTTTTTGATGAGTTATTATTTAAAAATGCCAAATCTACCAATATGATCCTCTCCTACATGCAATCAATGTAGATGCTATAGTGTCACTGTTGCTACAGTGATTTCACTATAGCTGCTGTAATGAAACCACTTTAGCAGCCACAATGGCTTGGGTTTAGGAATTAGATTAGGATTAAAGCTCACTATTAGGGTATAGAATTAGGGTTAGGGTTCACTATTGAGGGTATAGAATTAGGTTTAGGTTTAGGGTTCACTATTTAGAGTATAGAATTACGTTTAGGGTTAGGGTTTCAATTCACAACACGACAAAAATGTTTTGGGATTTAGCAACTTTTTGTTGTTGTGAAACCTGTTAACTAGATGGTTAATGAAGGGCATATGAGTCATTTTACCAGTAGTTGGACCTATTGCAATTAAAACATTGAACCGTGGATCTCTGTTAATAGGGAAGTTTTGTATGCCCTTAACATAAATGGAAGTTCATTAAATGGATGGATCACAATCCCCCAATAAAATGCCCATCAACCAAATGGTCCAAATAAAAGAAATAAAAATGAGAACATTGAGAACAATAAGCCCTTACTATGTTTTCCTTGATTTAGAAGTGCATTATGCATGTAGACAATTTAACATGCAATAGCACAGAGATGACCATATCATAAAGGCCTTCAAAGCTTTAGAGTAAGACTGTAACTTAAAATCAGACGGTAATTACTTAATACTCTAGCATGTTCACAATCCATTTAAAATCAAGCACTCACCTTAAAATTACAACCTATTCACCAATGAAAGATAAGGAAGTACAATAATGAAGGACTCATAGGACTGACCCCTAAATACTGAACAAGGCATGTTCTTGAACCACCTCAACAAAGATCAAAGCCAAATTTATAGTTCGAAACCATAAAAGAATTACGAAAAATAAGAAGAAAGGTATTTTCTTTCTTAAGGGATGACTGATAAAATATAAAAAATCATGCAAAGCAGGATACATAATGTTGGTTCAAGGGAGAAACAAGTAACCCAAGAGCACCCCATCAATTAAACCGAAGAAGATCCGACACACAATACTTTCTATCCCAACATCCCACCAAAACACATAAGGTCCCCACTTTAGTATCAAACATTGTTAATTGTTAACAAGAACCAAACTGCCCCCCCCCCCCCCCCCCCCCCCCCCCCCCGCCAACACACACACACACACAATATGCCCCATTTTTGGATTCAGTTTACAATTCAACTTGGTTCGGGTCCAGATACACCCTAATTCGCAACCAGCTCAGCTGAACTTTACTCAAACAAGGCTGAATTGAGACCGATTTAACTGACCCAAACCCGAATTGACCTGAATAGGCCGAACCGGCTGAATCGAACCCAAGTTTCTAAATTGTGGGATTTTAATAATTTTGTCTGAAGCGGTCGAAGCTGAACTTGAACCGACCGAGACCCAACCGGTTCATTCTTTGTCTTGTCTGCCTAAACCCGAATTCTCAAACCTTGGTATTAGCCTAACTCCCCAAGAAGAAAACCATGAGACACCAAATAGAGCCAAGTGCCAACACCACCAAAGCTCGACAAATTCTTTTCGAAAGACAGGGAAGCGGAGCAGCAACAAATAATGACCCCTTCATCCTTTCTCTGTCTATAAAACATCTCAAATGTGGCTCCAAATCAGGTTCTAGAATTTAAGGTGCAATCCCTCATCAGCGGGGAACGACAAGTTTAACAATGAACTCACTTTTCGCTTCCCATCTTCGCATCTTTGAGTTGCTGTCACCAGATGCTAAGCTACATTTTGTAGGGATTCAAGGGGTAAATCAAATCCATTCCCCATCTTAAAGTTCAAACTTGATCCGAACACGACGACTCCATTAACTTTGAATTTTCAAAATCATTTACCATAAGTGAAAGAAGTTCCAATCTCCATCCACCCAACATCTAAATATCCAGTGAAGGAAACCCAATGAAAATTGTGGAACAAAAAGAAAAAGTGAAAGCAGTTCATGATTAAATCCTCGGATTCCAATTCAGAAATACAATCCCACTCCCACCAATCTTTCTTCAAGCAAACTAAAGCTACCCACATCAATCCCAATATAATGTTTCAGCCGTTCAACATGCAGAACGATCCACCTAATAGAAAATCAGTACATGAACTCACCGGCATCGCCGACCTACGAATCCGACAACAAGGGGGAGTAGGCGGCAGCGGCCGCAGAGCAATCGCATTGCGGACAATCCTGGAAGTTGGCAACGGGGAAGGACGCCGAGAGCGGGCCGACATAGAAGTTGAGACCCTTATCCCTCACCACCACCTCATTGATCCCGAACCAGACGAACAGGATCTTCACGCTGACCCCCCCGAGGTCCGTCAGCGACCCCGCCGCAACCCTCCCCGTGATCCTCCGCCTGTACCTCAACAGGTACCCGCCATCCACACTGAACTGGCAGTCCCCGCGGAGGAGCACCTCGAAGCTGCCATCCGGCCGCAGCAGGTAGCCCTGCACGCCCTCCGGGAGGATCCCCTTGGGGAAACCGAACCGCTGCAGCATCTCGTAGGCGGAGGGGGCGGCGGGGTCCGGCGGTGCTCCGGCGAAGGCGAGGGAGAGGGAGGAGAGGAGGACGAAGGCCAGGAGATTCCGGTGGGTCGGCATTGGTTCTTTGAGTGGGCCGGGCTTGGGTCCGGTTAGGGAGGGATATAGATTGTTTTTCTAATCTGATAGCCTTTTTACTTAATAAATCGGATATAAATTTAAGCAAATCCGATCCGTTAAGAACATAATCCGACAAACTATAGCATAATATACTATATTTTATCGACCGTTGGATTAGATTCCCTTAGATCTAAGGCCCTAAGTGTTGATATGAAAATATTCTCATGATCCCCCAATCTCTACACTGATTTTATCATGGTCTATCTCATCCTGAGTTCGGAATCAATTGTTCTTGTGTGGATCCGATGCTCAACGATATTACAGTAGTCCGAATGTAGACATGTTAATGAATCGGATTCTGATGCGAAACAAGTCTGATCTGTACTTAACAGATATGGATTGGAATTTTTACATTTCGATGCCCAACGGTATCACAATCGACACAGTAGTTAACATTTGGATAATAAAAAAGTAACATTTGCTACAGTGACTCACATGAAAGAGTAACAATTAGATAATATAATAACATTTGCTATAGGTATTTCACTATAGGAAAAATAATTTTTTTTCAAACTATATTTTTATATATAAAAAATGCTATAGTGATTTCACTGCAGAAAAGGGTAACATTTGCTACGGTTACTATTTGCTGCAACGAGGACTAACATTTGTGATTTTAGTATTAGAAAAAAACTTATCATTTAAAGGAAAGAAAAGTAAACAGAGGAATTTGCTTTAAATGTATCTTTTTTAAGAGGGACTTGATGCAAAACTATCTTATTATCTATCCTTTTCACTAAACTGATCTATTGTCAGAGACCTAACACTAAGTCCCCTAAAACAAAAACGATGACGACTTAGAGCCCTAAGAAAAAAGGTCCATCGGATGCTACGTGACTACACATTCCATCGGACGGTTGTGGGCTCCTGAAAAACGGAAAAACACAAACAAGTGGAACTGAAAAATGTAAAAGGAGTAATATCGTAAAAAATGTAAGGAGTCAAACTAACAGAAGAACCAAAAATAAAAGGGAAAATTAAACTTAGCCCCCTATGTTTGACAGGAAATCTCTTAACACCCTCCGATTTAAAAAACGGCAGCTTGCCCCCCTCAGTCTCAGCTAGAAAAAATATCTAATAGTGAGGGGCTAAGTGATAATTTGTGAAACTATGGTTGCTAGTTTGGCATGCAGAAAATCTGAAGGGGGTTAATTGATCAATCTATCTATCTATACTATTCTTATAAAGCTGAGACCTTTACTGCCGTGTGGCAGCTTCCCCATTCCCTCTCTATCTCCAATATTTCTCTCTCTTCCCCTTTAATTTTTTTTAATTAAATAAACATGTCCTTTCCCCCAACAGGATGGGGATCTTGATTCCGTGCCGGATGTGCAATCCATTCGAGTTAAGGGTAGGCCTTGAGCGGGTTCAACGCGAACCTGACTCGCCCAACCCGAACAATGGACAAGCATGGACAAAGCTAGTTAAAAACTTGGACGGATTTGGACAAAAAAATATTAACCCGATTTCAATTTAGATATGTTTGGACATCGATCTTCCCAGGAACCCAAGTATAATGGCATACTTGCATCCCGTGGAACTTCTTGTTATATTTCTATGCTTTGGTAGTTTTCTTTATGCAAATCAAAGACTGTCTGTTTGATATTGAATACTAAAAATTCGTTTGAAATATGTGAGGATATAGATTTGAGTTTATGTTTTCTTTATTAAAATTAAAGATCTGTTTGTTTTTTTATACAAATCAAAGATCTGTTGGTTATTTTTTTCCCATCTGTTTATGTTTCACAAGTATTTCTAATTGGGCAACCCGACGAACTCGTCAATTTTTTTGTAAATTAGGTAACCTGAGCAACTTGAATGGACAAGCATGGGTTGGGCTTCCACGGGTCCCCGGGTTCCACGGGCAAAACAGGATAAGGTTTTTGTAAATTGAGTTGGACATGAGTAAACCCTTCAACCCGCCCAAATCCCACCCCTAATTCGAGTGGCATCGCAACCATCCATGTATTGCACGGTTTGAGTATTAGTTTTGGGTAAAACTAAGGGGCGGCAGTACATTTTTCTTGAGAGAGAGAGAGAGAGAGAGAGATTGTCACATCTTAAAGCCACCCTTCCTGTCGAACCCTTCAAGAACAGCATTTGAAACAAAATGACAGCGTAATGGGAAACCAAATTCCAAGACCCAATCCTAGATTCAGAAAGCCCATGAGAAAGTTTTAGCCGAGCCCAAGTTGATCGGTTCTCTAGAAATTGGAATCAAACCAAATCATTCCACGGTAAAAACCGAACCAAACCAAAACAGAAAGTTCGGTTCTGCGGGTCTTTCAAATTGTTCGTCACCACACCGTGAGACGTAAATCATTGAGCCATTAAGTTGGTTCAGATTTCACTGTTAAATCTTTAACTTTGGGTACTACTATTTACCACCACAGAATTACTAGCAACACCCTTAACTTTTCACTTTGAGATATTTCATAAGTTGAGACTTGGGGGTGCTAGTAATTATGTGGGTGCAAATAACTACACCCTTCACTTTTCTGTTTTAGTTGAACACTTGAAAGTCTTGAATGCATCCAATGGTATTGATTGGAGTCACCACCATGTAATGTATAATGTTAGTTACTATTGTATAGTATACAGTAGTAACTACTAAGGGTATACTACCAATGGTTCGGGTTGGGTTGGATTAAAAAACTCGAAACCCAAAACCGAACCGATCTAAGCAAGTTTTTTTGTCAGAACCGAACGGTCAAAAATATCCGATCCAAACCATACCAAATAGACTGATTCGGTTCGATTTGGCAGGTCAACCCGAACCGATGAACACCCATACAAGGGACCTCCAAAACAGCACAATGCCATCTGAAAGGCACCAGGAATCGCACCTGTCATCCAAAATGAACATGAAGTTGTTATAATTGCATGGCCAACCCCTTGTTCTGTGTACAAATCGGACTTGGTCTGGATCCTACAGGATGGGTGCAGTCAATACAGATGCCACCACCTCACATTGCCCGTCGACCGATTGAACGATCCCGGAGATGTTAAACCGAGGGAATCGCCCGGTCGACAAAATGGCATCGATTCGCGATACCATCTGATATTTTACATGATCAACAACTTGTTTTCTGTACAGACGGTACTCGGTGCAGCATTCTACAAGATGGGGGACAGTCAGTATTCAGTAACAACGGTACAGCCTCAAATTGCATGCGAAGTTCTTCGACGATCACGAAGATGTTAAACCGAGGGCATCCGTCAACAAAACAGCGTCGATTTCGGATTCGCCTGCTCTCCACACCTTGAAATCGACACCGAAGTAGCCACTCTCCTTCCATAGTCTCAGTGCCGCCAATGTAAAAGGTCCCTGCTCTTGACCAGAGGGGTCCATATAGTGCCACACTTTATGGCTCTCAGCTTCCCTGAACGCAGCACGGGTATCTTCGGGGGATGGATCGTTCCCTTTCAACGTGTTCGATGCATCCTCACCATCATCATCATCCAGATCTATGATCTGTATATCTGAAGCCACCTTGTCCCTTTGAACGACTACATCCTCTTCGATCTCGATAAACTCTCCGTTGCCTCTCGTCCCATTGGCTCTTGGGGATTTGGGCTCCTCGGTTCCTGAAAGGCCAGGGTCACACAAATGGATGCTTCATGGTTCTGTTAGAAACAAGAATAACAAATCAAGAACAATTTTCAGTGCGAAAGAATAATTCTACTAAAAGAAACAGCAATCACTTCGGTTTGGTTCTGACAGTCTGAATCTTCCCATCTCATGGATCTCAGGCCTCCTCACTGGAAGCAATGATTCACAGACAATATATCCATGTGAGCATTGTTTGTTCTGTAACCCAAACCCTAACCCTAACCATCAGAAAGATGGTAATGACATGTGCAGATCCATCTGCGGACTGGCTCGCAAAATGGTGCTATGTAAATAAGCAAACATTTAAGTAAATGATCTTTATGTTCTTCCGTTATTTAAAATTATTTTATGTAAACAAAAAAAACCCCATTTGGATTTAATAAAAATATCAAAAATTCAAAATCCAAAGGAATCAAAATGTAATTTTTCAGTTCCTATGCAAAATCAGACTCTACAATTTTTGCTAAAAATAAAAATTCGGTGGAACGAAAACCTCAATATTTTAGACCGAAAAAATCTCAAAAAATATAGGAGTATAAGATCAAATTAAAAAACCAAAGACTGGTAAAATATTTTGAATCTATAAAAAAGTTCTTTTACAAGAACCCTTTTTTCCTCCAGACTTGGAAAAAATCCAGAATAATGATTTTCCAACTTTTTGACAAAAAATCGGGGTAAAGAAAAAGCCCAACTCTTTTGAAAACAAGACCAATATGAAGAGGGTACCTGGTGTTGCATAGCAGTGGCCATGGGGGTTGGACAAGGTGAATGAAGACATGGAGGACAGATATTTGTTATAATTTATTCATCAACAATGTTTTAAAAAGCGCTAGAAGGACCCAATGCGGTGGGGGGGTTTCCAAGGCAGTAAGGTGGAGAGCGGGCGCCCAGATATTAAGGCGCAAAAAATTCCAAACAAATTACAAAAACCTCCCCTCAAATATACACCTCATTTCATATTGGTCCGTCAATTTTTTTTATGAACAATTGGATCCCTGAAGTATGCTCCATTTGCATTTAGCCCCCTCCATCACTTTTTTTATTCTAGATGGTTTCAAAAACCTCCCCTCAAATATACAACTCATTTCATATTGGTCCCTCAACTTTTTTTATGAACAATTGGATCCCTGAAGTATGCTCCATCTGCATTTAGCCCCCTCCATCACTTTTTTTATTCTAAATGGTTTCAAAAACCTCCCCTCCAATATACAACTCATATCATATTGGTCACTCGTTTCATATATGTCCAAGGCTAAGCTCTGAAAGAATTCTAGATGGTTAGCGTTTTCATGATTCATATTAGGAGATGTTAAGAAAAAAAAAATCGAAGGATTAAGGTTTCTAGGGTAGATGGGATACAATATAAGAATAAAAAACCAAATCCAGTGGTTTAACTAAAGCAGAAACATAAATATCTCCTTTCACTTCAGATCCTACATTAGTTGGACAAATATTCAACTCATTCTCTTGATGAAGAAGAAAAGACAAAAGGAAAGAGTTGGACATATTTTAAGGCAAAAAGAGTTGGAAATATCTTTTTGCATGTGACAAGTCGGTGTTAGCTTTTTTTTTCTTTTTGCATGTGACAAGAACTTGAAACCCCGACTATTTTAAGGCAAACACCACTTAAACTGAATTCCTATGTAGTACCCAACAATCTTAATCTGATGGTTGCTATTATTCCACTTGAAAGGAGGATGCGGCAAACTCTTTAAGTAGAGTGCATTGTGCAACAATGACCCAAATTTCAGAAAGACGTTACTTTGTCCAAAATATATATCCCATCAAACTTTATCTGCCATCTTTATTTATCAGCCTTCTACACCAGTCAATTGTCCTTGACTGGACTCATACCAGGTCTTGGACTAGTACTTCATAGGACTCACGGATCACCATCTTTCAATATGAAATTTTAAATTCATTGTGTGAAGAGAGTTTGTTGCTTCTTCCCATTGGTTTTCTCTTTTGCTACCGTTGCTTGAGCTCGGAGCCTATTTTGAATCAATGTTCCCAAAAATCATATATACGGTTTAGGCGATTTAATTTCAAAATTAGCATATGTGATCGTCTATGCACACATATGATCACCTAATGAGAATTTATTTTTTACTTTTATTGTTTAAAAAAATTAAAAAATGAATTATTGCCATTGTTCAATTTCCAAGTACTTTGTGAAATCTTTCGGTTTTTTGGCCCTTGACGAGATTAGGGGTTCAGAAATTTTCAAAAATTTTCAACTATCTGGTGTGGTTCTTTTTCGAATATTTGTTTTGGGGTGTTAGACCTACCATCTAACACCAACTTGGGAAGATCAAATATACAAGAAATGTATTGAATCATTCATTCGATTTAATGGAAGAATTCTTCCAAAAAAAATTAATAATAATTCTTAGATTTTTTTCAATTAATTCGTTTATAGTTATTTAATTGATAATATGATGGTGTAAGAACATGAAATATAGCAAGAGTTAATGTTCATACACAGGATTTGGTGATCACTCAATGAATTTATCTGATCTACTTTTCAAAAATTTGGGGGTTTTAAAATTTTTAAGAAAAGTAGGTCTAAATGTTGATGAAATCACTTGAATTATGGATAAGTTGCATATATTAGACTATTATGTGTTTGCACGATATACAGAGAAATAAATGCTACATAGACTTCCACATTAGTAGATAGCGTAGAAATGTTATTTAAGTGCTCTCTATGTTTGATTTATGATTATCCAGAGTTCGTTGTAAAATTCCATCATTTAAAAAAAATTTCCATTATTTCTCTGTTTAGACTACTATGCACATGCACAACATACATAGAAAGTTGATGTTATGTGGATCTCCACACCCCTAGATAGTGTGTACAAATGTGATTTTAAGTGTTCCAAAGTGTATCTAAATGTAACTTATGATTATCAAGAGTTTCATCGAAATTTCCATTATTTAATACCAATTTCCATCGTTATATATAAACTTGCAATACTTCCACATTGTTAAAATATTTTTACGCAATATTTCATATCTTGTACCCGAAATTGAAATTTTGAACGTTCGTGGCCGCATTTTGCAATATGGGAGTATGTGACCATGAATGCGATCATGCGATCGAGTATACGACCCCTTCATATTCTACTGCATATGAGACCACATTTGACAATGATTCATATTGATTGAATTGGTGACCCTCTTGATTGATGCTCATAATTATTCATGTACCCCCCCTCATCTCTCAGAAGAACAAAAGCTAGAATATCATCTTTCATTCTAAATAAAGACTACATACGCAATGCAAAGGTTGTTTGACTCAATCTTCTCTCTACATAAGCATTGTTTACATTATTATTCTCTCATACAATGTTAGTGCAATACTAATATATCATATTCCAATTTTCATGGGAGAACAAATTTGCATGTCCATTTTGTCCTAGCACTCCCCCCACCCTCTCATCCAATAAGCCAGTGTCAGTAGCACCCAAACAAAATGTGTCTTTGATCCGATTATAAATGCAATCTAAAGATGATCATTTATGCATCCAGATACATTATTTTAGACATGCATTATTATCATCATATCATATATTTGCAGTCGATTGTAATGTTGGGTTTTTAACCCCGATGGACGATTGTACCATCACTGCCAACATTCCAAGACTTGCTCCTTAGGTACCACATGATTTCTAGGGATCCTTAAATTAATTGAAAATTATTTGGACCAAAAAGTAGACCAATAGTTCAACTGGTGGTGGTACAAAATACCTCACATATTTAGCACTCTAAAATATCCATAAATATAAATAATAGACTATGATAATATGATATAGTTTTGGAAAGGTTTTTTGATGAGTCCAATTGCGCCAGAACTGATCACAAAGAACCCCCAATTTAGGGGGTTTCGCTTAGCTCCAGTGTTTTAGGTTTAGTTTCAACCAAATCAAATTATTGGTTAGGATTCTTCAAATTTCAATCTAGTATTGGCCAAAACTTGTCAAAACAATCATTCCAGGTAAAATTTATATACACAAAGATGCAATGTCATGTTTTTTAGGAGTCAAGAAGGCTTCTCATGAATGATAGATCAGGATTCCTTAAATATCAAACTTGAACTTCACAAGTTTTGAGAATATTTGGAAGAATTTTGATATGGGTTTCGATGAAGTTTAAGGTAAAGCGATTTTTCTCCACATTTCTCATATATAGAAGCTAAATTGGAATAACTAAGCAAAACCTTAGTTCATGAATCTCAAACTCGGGGAACAAATGTTTGCTAAAAAATTTTGCTATTTTCTTTCTAATAAAAATTAAGGAACTGAACTACCAAAAATATTCCTCCTTTGTGTTTACTATGTTTTAATAAACATAATTTTCTGAAAAAAATAATTTCATGAACTAGAAGCTTAAAAGTAAGGCTCTATTGTTGAATCTTACCAATAACATACTTATTAATATATGGAATTTCAGTACTATGTCACAACTATACATGTAAGATTACTACTAGCAAATATATTTTGTAAAATCTTTTTTGAAGAGGCTATTTTTCTTTCAAGTAATTCACAACCGCCGAAAAAAAAAACGGTGAACCATTTAAGTATAGTCATGACCTAAAACTGACATTAAATTTTTTACACAAGGTTTAGAGCTAGCTTGGTTTGCTAATGTTACTGAAAATCTGCCAAATCTGGGCAAGTATTGCATGGAAGTTACTTATAGTGCTTGAACTACAATGTAAACATGGTATATCTCTAATGTTGGTTGTAGTAAGCAAAAAATGAAAGATGTCAGTAGTGTGGAATAAAGAAGTACTATTAGGCAGGGTTTACTTTTAGACTTCCATGAGATCAAGATAATGAAGTATGAAAGTCATTCCCCTCTGAAATCATTTAGCATTACTTATCTGAGACAGAAGGTTAGAAAAAGTCCAGTACAATATCACAAGCACATTTAAAATGCATATAAAGCCAAGGAGGAAGGTGATGAGAGAGCAAATGATTACATGCAAGTTGAGATCCAAATCAGAAAGATGGAGATATTTTACCAAAGTCAAGTTGTCTTTGGATGTTGAAAGCAGCTCTAACACCTGTTAAAACAAAAATTAGTAGTTAGAAGAAATGAAGTAAAATGTATGACTTCCTAAGAAGTAATTCAATGAAAAAATTGGATAAACTACCTGAAGAACCTCCAGCAACATCTTCAACAACATTTTCAGTGGTCCCACAACCATTCCCTGATAAATTTACATAAGTCCATAAATAATAAGTTCCATGATATAGTATATGTTTTGATAAAATAGTTGAAATCTCTCTTCTTAACAATGCACAAATACGCATTAACGTTGCATTGAAGAAAAACAGCAAAGAAGCATAGTCGGAAGTTTTTAGTGTTAGTTACAGTCAGGAACACTCCACTGAAGGTCTTATAGTTGTCAACATATGATATTTTTTACGTTGAGATGTAAACAATTTAGGTGATGTTTTAAGCATGGTGACAAGTTCAAGAAGATCTTAAATCTGATCATAAACAATGTTCCCAAAATCATGGTTAGGTGGGTTCAAAAAACCTAGCTTAAGGAGGGAACATTGGCTATAGCCTAAAGCAGACACCAAATATATATAGTAACATGTAATGCCTGTTCGGTATCATTCCACGGGCACGATTATGGCCAGGATTTTGTGTCTGTGGCACAAAAACCTGTTTGGTTGGTGTAATCTGCTGAGCCTATTCTGCATGCCCGAGTTTAATGTGCCACGGATAGAGGAATCATGGAACCAATTTTAATCGCTCCCCAGATCGTGATAGCGGAACCCAAGCAAGGTCTCCTTTTAACCGTGTCCCCCCAAGCCCTATCGTGCAGACTCCCTATCTTCAGAAAACTCAGATCGATGCCCTCTTCATTTATCCCACAACTCCAAGAGGCTCCCCTCCTCCAGGTGCGACTCCGATCAATGCCCCTCCTCCAGGTGTTCTCTCTCTCTCTCTCTCTCCAAGATCTAATCTTGCCTAATTCCTGTGCAGAGATTGGTGATCCGAACCAAGAGTGTGGAGTGCATGTCGTTCCTCCTCTCATTGTTCATGTTCCTCTGCGGGACCTCGTGATTCATCTACGGGCATCCTCGGCCGCGACCCATTCATCTTTGTAACGTATCGCTCCTTCAAGCGCACCTTTTTTGTTGAGGTTTTGAATGGGCCCACCGATCTGACGGTGTGGTGGGGTTATGTGCAGGTGTCCAATGCCCTGTCCTCTAACTGCCTCACCTCGTCATCTCCTTCTATGTTGTAATGCCCTGTCCTCTGACCGCCTAGCCAGTCCATCTAAAATAAAAAAAGAGTTTAAAGAAAGATTTATGACGTCTTTGGCTCTCTACGTGATCTAATATTGCTCT
Source organism: Chamaelirium japonicum (assembly GCA_947650365.1). NCBI lineage: Eukaryota > Viridiplantae > Streptophyta > Magnoliopsida > Liliales > Melanthiaceae > Chamaelirium > Chamaelirium japonicum. The sequence continues at coordinate 18,857,841 of OX393553.1, read as the reverse complement.
TTATTAATGTGTGTTATTCTTGATTCAAGAAAAAAAACCTCTCTCTCTAAAATGGCATTGTTCTCCTATTACCAAGATGCATGTGGTGTTGTGTGAAGAGTAGAGCTGATTTTTGGATGGATCAGATCGGATAGGAATAAGGGTGTTCAAAAAATTTCCAAAAAATTTTGGAATTTCAAATGGTATTCCAATTTCGATTCCATTTTCGAAAATTCAGAATTTCAAAATCCAATTCCGATACGGAATTTTTTGGAATGTTAATTTTTTAGATTTTTAGAATTTTTCAAAATTATCCAATTTTGGTAGAATTTTGAATCTTTTAGAATTTCCTATTTTGGAAGAATTTTCGAAATTGAACAGCATCTATTGCTTCGCATGGGTCCGGCCGTCCGGGTCGGATCAGGTCTGGCAGAGGGTGGAGATGGAGGAGTAGAATTTGGTTGGGATTTAGGGTTTTTAAGTTTTATATGCGGTGCATCGTGGGTTGTTGCCTGTTGGTGTTGGGTTGAACCCGTTTTAAGTATAAAAAAAATCAGGTACCCTGCCCTTGGGTGAGGCCCAAAGAAACGACTTTGGTGGCTTTGCCCAAGGGCCGGCACTGCACATCACCTACTGCTTCGGATTGGTCCGGGTCGGAATAAAACATCGGAATTTTTTGGATCTTTTCGGATCGGATGTTTTCGGAATTTTCGGATCGAAAATCAAAATTTTCGGAATACACATCACCCTTCCAATTCCGATCCGATTTCTTTCGAAATTTTCAAAATTCGGAATTTCTGCACAGGATTGTGCCATATATCAAACGCAATTTCTGCACAGAATTGTGTCGTCATATTCTACCTGAGGCACAAGCCTTAAGCAAGAAACATAAAAATGGCATGTGCCATGCCAAATAGCCCCTAAATTCAAAGTTCTAAAAAGCGCTAGGCGCTAGTCGGGCGGTGGGGGGCCGCCTAGCGCCTAGGCATTTTATCTTTTTTTAATTATTTTAATTATTATTTTGATATTACATAATATATATATATATATATATATATATTTTTATATATTTAAAAATTAATATAAGTTCAAGATTATCCCAAACCATTATTTTAAAGAACAAGTATATAACCATAATTCAAGATTGAGTAATTAACAAGAACAAAAGCAAACATGGTCCGCTTGGCCAGCCTCAGCCCACCTATCCTGCCTGGCCAGCCTGAGCTTGCCTAGACCGCCTAGGCGGCCGCCTTGCCCCGCCTAGCTCCGCCTGGGAACTTGGCCGCTTTTCTGGAGCGCCTAAGGCCTAGGCGAGGTGGTGGGAGGCCGCCTAGTGCCTAGGCACCGCCTAGGCAGCTTTTTAAAACACTGCCTAAGTTACCCAAATTCTTCTTCCTGCCTACTATTACTACTATACTGGTGTCCGAACATGATTGACACCTCTACTATATTGATTCTTCAGGCATCTTTTTGAATTCTTCAAATTGATGATTCCTGATTTTATAGAAAAGAATCCAAAAATCCTAAATACCAATTTTGAAAGAGTCCAAGACAAACTATTTTCTTAAATCTATTAAACCAAATTACAGAAACATATATAAGAAACACAAGAAGCGTAGTCATGAGGCAATGATGCCTAACTAGAGATCATATGGAATTACGTCCATTGTACATACTTCCACCTTAGTGGGGTTACTTTTCAGTTTTCACATGATAAACGATAAATGTTAGGTAATTCAAATGTAATTAATCTTAGTTATTGAATTTTTAAAAGAAGCATATCAAACCCAAAATAAACAAATATATGCATGCATAATATTTAATGTCTATAACTGTATTGAAAAATCCTTTTTTTCAAGCATGAAGAATCAGACACCTCGTACTAATATTCGAACCTGACAACAATACTGGACATCATTGTATTCGGTAATTATGAACAAAATGTAGTTCTAAATTGATACATATGACTATATGAGTGTTTTCATAAATGTGTTAGATGCACATTTGACAATAGTAAAAAATATAATACATAATGACGTAAATATCTAACAATTTGGCATGAATTTTATATATATATATATATATATATATATATATGGGAATGCTTAGGTGCGGTCTGCGGTCCGCAGCCGTCCGATGCACCGGCCACGTGCATCCGATGCACGGAGTGGTGCATCGGACAGCTGCAAACCGCGGACCGCAGACCGCACCTAAGCATTCCCTTATATATATATATATATATATATATATATATATATATATATATATATATATATATATATATATATATATATATATAGGGGTATGCTAAAATGCGGCATGCGGTGCGTGCGGCATTGCATCGCATCCGTCTGATGCACGCAGCAGTGCATCAGACGGCTGCGGTGCGGTGCCGCACGCACCGCATGCCGCATTCTAGCACTTCCCTATATATATATATATATATATATATATATATATATATATATATATATATATATATATATATATGTCTGTGTGTGTGTGTGTGTGACAGTTTCAGCATCAGAATTGTTCTGATAGGCCAAAACACTGAAAAGCTTATGGTAAAAAATTTGGTTTCAAGAAAAGCCTGACACCATGTAAAAAGGAACAAGTCTAGAATGAATAACCTTCAACTTCTTGTGCTGGAACTTCCACCTCATGCTCACCTACAAATTTTATTTAATCAAGCAAAAATCAACAATTTTACGTACAACATCAACAAAAAAACTTAATCCCATCAAAATTAGATGGAAACTTGCATCATCAGATTAAAATAAATCTGTGATGCATTACACCTATGATAAGAGTTCTAGGGACAGTAACAAAATGCATCCTTTCAATCACTTTATAGACAGCACCAAGATTGGATGACTGTATGAGGTCATCAACGAAACAGTTTCTCAACCCAGGTCCCAAACAGTCATTCGATCTTGAGAGAACACACATTAAGCATTTCCTAGGCAGAACCATGAAATGTTGATTTAAGTTTGAACATCAGCCACATTACTCAGCCTAGCATCTACAGAGGCAGCTCTGAGTATTTTTTAGTTGAAAACCACATACTTCAGGAATAGCATAATGAAAATTTGCTATTCAACCTAAAAAGGAACAAGTTTAGATTGACGAACCTTCACCTTTCCGTACTGTATCTTCCAAACCAGTACCATGCCCACCTGCAAAGTTAGAAGAGGAAAGCCTTGTTCCATTGAAATCAGATGGCACATCAAATAAAAGAGAATTTTAATAAATTACATTACTTCAACTTTTCTTTACACCATGCCAAAATGAATCCCTCTGACCACCTGTCAAGATGTGATGATGGTCAAGGTGGCCAACCTGATTGCTCCACCAACCTTGGCAATCAAATATCTTGAGAGGACATACACAAAGCATTTCCCAAACAGATCCAACTGATACCGATTGAAGTTGGATTATGAGCCTTTGATCTACAAGCAGCTCCAAACACTTTCTCCCACTAAAATGATAGTGTCTAGGAGCAGTACAACTGAAATTTATAACACCATGTTTAAAATAAGGAACATGACTAGACGGACCTTCAACGTTTTGTATCGGGGCTTCGACAGCAGCAGTATGCCTACCTGCAAAATCATATTTCATAGTTATAACAAACTGAAATTTATTGTTTGCGTGCAACAACTACAAGAAACGATCAAGAAGACTATGGCTAACTAAAATGACTATATCAAGAAGGCTCCAAAAAAGTGTTTCGCAGAGTTTTTGAGTGGCGATCAATCTACGGAAAGTACTTTGATGAAGATACCAAGTCATAAAGGGGAGGGATAAGAGAAGACATAAGAATAAAGAGTATTAAAATGAATGAACAATGATTAAAATGGAAGAACAAAAGGTGTCTGAAATAACAAAAACAAATAATGTGAGGAATCTCCTACTAATCAGTAGCAATATGTTTGAATCTTGACAAAGAAAGCTTGAATATTGGAATACGATTCCAAAGATGTATTTTTTTCCAAGAGATTGTTGATGCAACTTCTCATGGTAATGGCTAGCTTGTGATTCAAAATTCAGGCACTTTTAAGTGCCTATGGCTCCTGCACAAATCTACTTGCCACATTAAAGCAACCCAATGACCCTAGCACCATTGACACTAAAAAATTGTTAGGCAGACAATTTAGGTACCGCAGGCACCTTGTTAAGTATCAAGCTAAGAGCCTAAGATAAATATCAATTTACTACAAAAAAAGAGAACAAATTGCCAATCTCAAGATGAAAAGAATATAATTTTGAAATGAATCTTAACCATTGCATACTGCAAACCTTGATTTTCTTCATGATTACTTAACGGTGTACTGGTATTGGCATCAAGCTCTCCTTCCGTGTCAGCAACGACACTTGGAACTTCCTCAATGAGACGATTACGTTCGCTTGGTGTGCAGAGCAGCTCTCTTTGCTCAATATATGCAAAAAGCGTAATCTACAAATGTTAAGGTGGCATGATGCATAACATAGCTCCCAAGTCAGTAGAATAGCTGGGATAACGTGTTCATCAACAAATTCACAACAATCTATTTGTCAATGTGACTTCATGTGTTATTAAACCCAAATGTTAGGATATTCCCCACGCCAACCTTTCTCATTTGCTCGTTCGATCATCCTTTGTAACCTCACGATCTCCCTGTCAATCCACTGAAAGAAGTGATTTGATTATGTAACGAAAATCAGACAAGATACCATTCAGCATATTAAAATGGACAATCATTATCATCATCATCAAGTATCCATCAAAATGAGGTTGAATATGGAGCATAACACTAATAAAGAAGCTGCATGAAAGATTTAACAATAATTTCCCGATTGGCTGTTAGCATGACGTTAATCCTCTAAGATTATTGCTGAAAACTTGGCCAAGGCAACATGGCAAGTAAGGAGCCAATCAAGATCGGGAGACCTACCATGTTGGTTATGTGGTTTAAGCTCATGCAACCAGAAAGCAGGATCGTCAATCATCCCCAAAAAATAAATGTTGCATATAGGAACATGGAGGTTACAAGGACTTAAAGACACTAGACTATAGTGATGAGCAAAAGGAACATTTATTAGCCGGAAGATTTCACACAATTTCTGAGCCCATTACATACTGTGATTGTGGAAGTTTGGTCATTTGGTGAGAGCAAACTAGAGGCAGTTTGGTAGCCCATAAGTTTTATGCAAACTATTGATAATAAAACCTGATTTCAAGTTCTACTAAAAACAGGGGAGAAATACATTTTTCAAATTTATGACTTGGCACTCTTTCTATAATGTGTTTTCAGAAAATTAGACAAAGCATGTCTTCATAACGCACATATTTAAGGTTTCTATTAACATGTTCTTGCTTTAAAAGAACTAAGGAACCAAACAGCTTTTACAGTTCAAGATGAAAGGGATCAATTTTGTTTAAGAATAGCAATGTAAGTCCATTAAACAGATGATTTCAAATGTTACAGATAGCATACATGGTTCATTATATCCTCGTGCACACTTTTTATCTTCTTGTCAAGCTCTGCCTGCCAAAAGAGAATGGAATATCAAATTATAGATTGGGTGTCAATAAAATATAGAACACAATTAATAGAAATCAAATAGGCAAGTAACCTCAATGAGAAAAAAAACCTTGAAGTTAAGGAATCAATCATAGAAAGGGGAATAAAACTTCACGTAGTGACTTGTGAGTATGACAAAATTTCAGTGGGACCATTTTCCTTTTTCCTTGATGGACATGACAAGACTTCACAAAGCATGGACCTTTTAACTAAAGTTCTGTGATAGGACAAATAAATTGATAGTAAGAAAAAAGCAAAACCAAAGCAATTTTAACCCGTAAGTGCATCAACAACAACATAAATGTAAACATCCTAACGAGCCATGGGAAAAAAACGACATACAGTACATGTAAATGATTAGTGAATCCAGCTGCATTTATAATCTACACAGTCATCTTTCAAAGGGTGTACACATTGCAAATTGATAGTATGGATGTTGCCCTTTGTTTATTTTTATTGATAAGATTTCACCATAGCGTACATGGCTTATACCAGCTATTCGGCCAAAACCATATCTTGTCAAGAGTTTTTCCTAACTTTTTTTCTTGGTTTGCCATCGAGCTATTTTGAGGCCACCGACTTGCTTAATGCAGCCTTTTTGGCAAAAATCTGAGTCGCTTTTCATATATCACTACCTCCAAATTGCAGAAAAGATCACAAGGAGGTTAGCATTCCAAAAGCGACATCATTTTTCCAAAATGCAATGAAGGCCCACTCTCACAAAAAAGTAAGTTTAAATCAAGGGAAAGACCTTCAAACAGTCAGGTTAACGTAGAAAGATGATGTCTATAACAATGAAAACTGTATGACAAGTTTGATTCACAGTAACCTATTTTCTTTTTAAGGGTGGCATGTGAGGTATTGACTAATTCAAGCTCGCCTTTATTGTTGTAATTAGAAATAAGAGAATTTTTAAACAAAGAAATATGTCTAGTTACACATGTGAAGAAAAGAAAGAACAAATTGACCCATGTTTGAGAACCCCAAGTACCTTCTGTTCCAAAATGACCATTAAAAAGGGCAAAAGAAAAGATAGCATCTTGGTTTAGAAAAAATAGGAACAATGATGGACCAGCAGATCCTCTTCCATAAGTAAAGACAGACAGGAGAAGAAGAGGTGAAAATGTCTGGGTGTGTCAGTGTGGTCGTGCGTGTGTGTGCGCGTGTGCGGGAGCATGAGAGAGAAAGAGACAACATGTGTTCATTCAACTACCAAATACCAATAATCAGTTTTTTTTTCCATTAATGATGGCATGGTATTGGCCATCTATAAAGCAACATGGACCTATAAAACCAACCGGGAGACAAGAAAGTCAATTTCAACCTGACTAATTTTTAAAAAAAACTCAATTACTAAACTAGACGCCTAGGCGGTGCCCATAGCCTGGCGCCTCGGCGGTCTCCTAAACTCCACCGCCCGCCTAGCCACTGCCTAGGCGGTCAGAGCTCCAAAACGCCTAGGCAATGGCCTAGGCAACGCCTTAACTACACTGCTTCAACCCAACCTAGGTTGGGTTTGGGCAAGTGTAGGATGGGGTGGGTAATGGGTTACGTTGAGAAAAGGCCAATCCGATTAATATTTGGAAGGGCTTAGGATGAGGATCTGGGTTGACCAACCTAACCCCATAACCCGAACCCGATATTCAAATATAAATACATATAATGTATATTTTGTTACCTTGTTCATGATTCACTTCGGCATGTATCATGATGATGATTCTTTATTTCTTTCATTATCTTTCTTGAGAGCTTCTAAATATCAAATTTTGAACAATCTTTGATAGAGAGATGTAGAAGTCATTCAAGCCAACCATTGTATATTTCTTCTTGTCTCTAGTTTATGTTTTTTTTCTTCTTATTTATAAGTTTTAGCCAAAACTATATCAAATCGAAAGTTTTATGCATTTGATATGTTTACAATACTTCTATCCTTTGTATTAGCAATTTAGTATAGACAAACTTTTTACATTATATTTATTTTTTGGTAGTTCTTTCGTGAAACTTGAAATGTTTGAATGTTAATTAACTAGTCCTACTCTTGTTTAGAACGAGTGAAGTTTTTTTAGAATAATTTCACACTTAATTAACAAAGCATTTAATTAAAAAAATTATTATATTTAATATGGAAGACTTGGTATGAAAAATGAAGTATTAACCAGACCAACCCCAAACCCGTTTAGGTTGGGTTGGGTTGAGAATTCCGAACCCAATGTTGGGTTGGGTTGGGTTGGGTTGGGTTGGGTTGGGTTAGGGTTAGGGTTGAGGTATACTAACTACGGGTTGGGTTGGGTTGAGCACCAACCCGGCACAACCCCACCAAGTTTCACCCCTAAGAACCCATATTTGTGGCAACCACCTCCAAGGAAGATATCATCAAGCACACTCAAGAAATGGAGAGTGATAGTTGGAAAAACAAATAATAATATCAACTATAATAGCCAAAGACTTCGAGGAATTCTTTTGTTTACATTGCATTCAAAAAGAAGAAAATTAGGAAGTAGTTTTCAGCCACCACTTGCATCCAATCATGATTCTGAAAGAACAAGTAACCCCTTTCGGGACAGAGCAAAAATGATTGTCAGTCGCTTTACGTTTTTGTTCCTCTCATGCTTTTAGATAAGTATTATATTCGGTTTAGGGCTGCAAAAGGGGTTCTATTATCTTCCACTCTTACTTGTGCTTAATAAAAAAACCATATTTTCGACTTGACAAAACTTGTTGATTAAAGGACAGTTGGTACAATCAAATTGACTAAGAAGTTGGTGACAAGATGATTTATACGCATTATTGAAATAATTTCTTATATTGTATCCTCCCTTATCTTTTTTATTCTCCGCCTGCAAGTATCATTCCTTGATAATAATTTTTTTTAAGAAGAAAATTATAATTTATTGAAGTTCAGTTTTAAACAAGATGATATCAGATGTTAGATTCTATGCGGTTATTTCTCATCCGAAATCATATTTCCTAACACCAATTGAATTTCCCAGCGTCATGGAGTCTCACCTAACAATATTTGGATATCTCCTAATTCTCCAAGTTCATATGGCATAGAGATATGTAGCCCCTATGTTTATGTATTTGGTATTAAAATAACAAGCAGCTTGGAGAAGAAAAAACTTACAATAGTAGGCCTTTTAAGGAGACCTTTCTTCACCAACTGGCAGAGATCCTCACATTCTTCCTATCCACAAAAATCACAGCACAAAAATATGTCACCGACTTGAATTAGACATAAAACAAAGTTGCAAAAAGCTTATGCATGTTATACAAAATGAAATTAGGAGGCAAAACAATGTGCAAGACGAAGAAGAGGTTCCTTAAATTATTTAGGATCTCTATTTCACGTCGTATTACTAAATCGTATATGAGTCTTATTTCTAGGATCCTTAATTAGAATAGGCTTCATACCTAAAACAATAATCTTTATGAGCTAGGACTCCGGGTTAAAAAATGATTCCTAAATAAGATAAGATACCAACTTAATGTAGGATTCCCTGCTGAAGTCCTTGAGTCCAATAAGGGACTAGAAACCATTTAGTTTCTAATCTTCTTGTCATTTTCCGATCGACTTTTTTTTATCAATTTTCAAAATGAGTTTAAGACTCATTCTAGAAGGAATTTTCTAAAACAGTCATAGTTTGCTTATGTAGGATGATAGGATTGTTTAAGTCACGTCTGGATTGAGCTTAGAGTTGGTTTGAAGGTTTATACATATTCGAGTAAAGTGTCGTGACGAATTTAACTCCAAAATAGAAAGGAAAAACTGAGTTTGGTTTCTGTTTTCATGGCACCGACGTAATGAAGCAACTCCAAAAGGTACATATCTCTTTCAGTGTCTACACTTATCTCCCATCGAGTTCTCTCTAGTTTTCTGATTCACTAATGGAACTCCTCAAAAAACTAGTTTCTTCTTGGATTACTACTCATAGTCCTTTAGTCCATCACTCCCCTGAACTCAATCCGAATCCTTTTCAACTCACAGCCAATCCAAATCATTTCCAACCTAGCTTATTAGTCCTTAATCCATATAGAAAATCCAAATATCTACATTTAGTTTCCCTAAACTTAAAGTACTTTCGCAAATTCAAACAAAGCTGGAAATCAGGTATTTTGAAACTTCGAGCAAACTAGTTTTAACTAAAAACACATCACACAATATCCTACACTCCTAACTTTTTTTCCCCAATATTATTCCATGTAAATATTAATCCTCAAGGCATCATCTTCAAATAACATAGCATGGAAATATGTCTATATTTGTACAAGACCCAAAAAAAAAAGTTGCAAACTAAAGACACAAAGACAGACACATGTGCAAACACATACGGGTACCAACTGAATATAACAAACTCATTCGAAATGGAAACATATTGACCTTGTGATATGATGCATATCAAATTTTCCACAAACACACGAGCACATTTATATAGTGAATAGTGAGGGTGCTCACAGAGTACGATGCTCAAATGCTCCTGATAGGTTATAGGCGAATAGCAGAGGCAAGGTTGGAGGTTGTGGGAATCGGCTTACGAAAAGAGGCTTCGGGTCATGAATGAAGATGAAAGTTGAATGTGATGACATAAACATAAAGAGGCATCGAAAGTCAAGAAAGATAATAAGCGCAAATGAGGCACTTATGTAGGAGTGAAAGGACGGCGGGGTAAAGACCTGTGGACAAGGAGGAGGTTAGAAGAAAGACGAAAAACACTAAAATCCATCGGGTTTAGAAGGGAAATGACAACAAGCACTGAAACACTTCCCCAAAAATTCTCAATCCATTTTCACCATATCATTTCATGGATTGAATGGTTTTATATTAGGAGTGAAACTTGGGTTGGGTAAAACCGAGAACCGACCCAACCCGACCTGAATGGGTTGGGTTGGTTTGGGTATTTTGACTAAATGGGTTGATTTGGTTCTAAGTTTTGTGGACCTAACTAAATACGAGTCGGTTCCGGGTTGGGGCTCAGGTAAACCTAACCCAATCCAAGAACCGAACTCATATATATATATATATATATATATATATATATATATATATATATATATATGGGTCAGGTTCAATGGACACTGTTTTTGCACTCAATTTTTTACACCGATTTTCAAAACCATTAGATAGAGGTTTCAAAATTTCTTGATTTTTTGTGAGCATAATCATTTTATCCTAGATAGCACGTCCACAAAAAATTAGAACATTCTAAAGCCTCTAAGTACATCAAAACTTAAAAGCTTTATCAACCGTCCATTTTAATCGTTAATTTGAAGAGCACATTTAATAAGTCTAGAGGATTTAGAATGTGCTGATTTTTTGTGGATGTGTTATCTAAGACAAGATGATTATGCTCACAAAAAATCAAGAAATTTTAAAACCTCTATCTAATAGTTTGAAAATCGGTGTAAAAAATTGAGTGCAAAAACAGTGTCCATTGAACCTGACCCTATATATATATATATATATATATATATATATATATATATATATATATATATATATATATATATATATATATATGTCACGGGTTTGGACTTTGGGCTACATCACAATAGCACCCGAGTAAACGTTAGTTGTTTGCAAATGTTGAACCAACTACCAAGAGAACTCAACTGGTGGTTAAAGCCTAAAGCCAAACGTGGACCTTCAGCTTACTAGTAAATAGCCAATGGCCATTAATCTTTTAAACCAACTACCAACCCGAACCAACTCAACCTTAGTGTGGGTTGGGTTGGTTCGGGTCTATGCCCAAGTCAGGTTGGTTTGGGTTTCAATACGGTAGAACCAAACTAGTTCGGTTCGGTTCCGAGTTGGCTCAAAACCAAACCAACCCGACCCGAGTTGCACCCCTAGTTTATATAGGAGGAGATATGGAAGGTGAAGAGGAGGAAGAAGAAGAGACACATGGTCTAGGAGGGATGAATCCATGGAAGATGAAGGGGCAAGGAGATGAATCCACCTTAATGGCATTCCATGAACCAAGGGAGATGAATCCTCCTTAATGGCATTCCATGAACCAAGGGAGATGAACTTGGATTAATAGCATTCAATGAATCAAGGGAGATGAAGTAGAAGAGGGGAAATAAATCTTTGATTTATGAGGGTTTGAGAACGATTCGACGAACCTCGACACATTGGAGGATTTATGAAAAGGGTGATGTATTCAAACGTAGGTGAATTCCAAAAAGTTGGCATGGATCGATTAAATAAAGCTAAAGGGGGGGACGAACAAAAGGGTATGAAGGAGGGTGAATAGTAGAATTCGGGTTAGGTTTTGGGTTTAGGTTTTTTAACATGGATTCGAGTTAGGCTTTGGGTTGAGTTCGAGCATCCTAACCGGCGGCACACACACACAATTTTTATTATTCATTTCTTTATGGTGGGACAACCCCCACGCCTAGGCAATTATAACAAAATAAAAGGATACAAAATTTTTTTAAACAAATGGTGGTCTAGCCTAAATCATTATCAGATCCAAGTATTGAAATCAGTTGCAAGCCAAACTGGAGCTAAGCATGGATTCATTTGGAGTGAGTTAAGATCAACAAATAAATGCATAGTAATATCTACATAGAAATAAATATTTATACTTGTTACTTCTTATATCGCCACCCATAATCTTGTCCATTTCATAATAACAATTCAATTCTGATTTGAAATCGTGGTTGAACATCGAAAGAATCAAAATATCAATGAGTTGAGATATCAACATCCATGTAATACTTTGATTCAGCCAAACTAAAATGAAGTGAAACCCTAGTTCATCTATCGACCCTAGCCCATACTGCAATGCCACCTCATCTAGTGGCCCCTCCACGAGATGATCATATCTTCCATCTTTCTCCTTACTTCCACTGATACCCAGAAACACTTCACTTATAAGTCTCGATCTCAAACAAATATTCATACTCAGAGTCAGCTCGAAATCAAGATGAACACAACATGAACATGCCTAGTTAAGTTCAATGTGACTTGAGCTGAGTTTGAGCATGGATAAGCTCATTCAGGCCAAGCCTGATTAGAAACCCAACACATAAAAGTGTATGTATGTGTTTGTTATGTATGCTCGCATATGTGTGTATAAGTATGCATATATATGTAAATACATAGGTGTTTATTTTAACCGGAAAAGGCAAAATTGACTTTTTACTTGAATCCATTCCTAATTGCCCAAGCATACAAAAATAGTGAAACATATATTCATTCCTTATACAAGGAAAAGAAACACCTCACCAACTGTATAAGATAACTTTCTTTAACATTTACGATATATGAATGTCGCTTGGCATACCTCCTCAAAGTCATCATCTGACAACAGAGATATTTGAATGTCCTTCCACATATTAGAAATGCATAGAACAATATCTGTACTTGTCTCACCTAACTTGTATGCATGTAGAGCTTTCTTTATGCCTGTCGCGGTAAACACAAACAGTGTCTTGTCATACCAAAGTTTAAGGAATCCAATATGAAAGTTTAGGAAATACACAAGTCTAAACAGACTTACCTTTGACTAGCCCGAGCTGATAAAATTTGTGAGGTGAAAAATAGAAATCTTTAGGATCACTTTTGACCCTCACAAAACAGCCTGTAACTTTGTTTTCAAATGATTCAGGGTCTTTCAAAAATTTCAAAACCAAAGACTTCCTCAAATAGACCGATTTAATATTTTTTTCGACTAAGGCTGCATAGTCACTTTTAGGTGGTTCTAAAACCTTTCTCTTGAAATGGTTCGGCTCTGGTTTAACGTTGGAATCTGAATGTATTCTTCGTTGCTTCTTACTAATAGTTGGGTTGTCACCCTCATCAGAGCTGAAAGAAATTTCATCATCCAAATCTGCATTTGCAGCCAAGTGGTTCTCCAACAAGTTGTACATTTTATAAAGCTTTAGTTTCTTTTTCCGGAAAAGAGAGTGCAACCTCTCATCACAAATTACACTCTTTTTCTTCTTCTTATCAGGATGAAAAAGGTTGTTCACTTGGATATAATCCTTTATAATTTCAGATATGTCCAACTGGGTAAGAGGTTCTTTTGTATCCTTCCCAATAGAATTAAGGAAATCAATCAGCTCCTCAGAACCCCAACCTATAAAGGTTTTTTTTTTTGTGCTGGATCTTATTGCTGATGTTTTCTTCCCACGAAGCTTTCCTTTCAATCGTTTGAACAGTGAAATCCCATTTTCAAAAGTATCCTCCATGTCATCTTCCTCAGCCATTAGCTCTTCTTCGAGAAGTTTATCTGAGTCGGATCCACTCTTACAATTTTCTCCACTTTTAAGAAGAGCATCCGCTGCATGAAGGTCTATCAAGGTCAATCTTTCCTGGTCTTTCACTATCTCCCAGTAGTCTTTAAATAAAAATTCAAATGTAGCTGTGTCTTGGAAATCAACCTTATCCTGCAACAAGAATTATAACAGTGAAAACAGATGGAAACAGAGCAGAAGCGAGAAAATGAAGAACAAATGCATGGAAATAGATCAGAATGCCAATCACCTTAAATCTTTAAACGAAAGCAGTATCAATAATGTCTTAGCTAAGAACATTTCAGCACAGCACGCAGACATGCATCAGCATCAACATCAAAATTTTCAATAAGAAAGCATGCAAATTTACAACGCATAACCCAAACACCCTAGTCATGCTACGATATTATGGCTCGCCATCATTCAGCTCTTATATAATCACCAACTGCTAAGGGCATAGCATGCACGTAATAGTGGATCATAGCAACTTAGATTGCGGTGCATCAGAATTAATTATAAAAGCAAGAGAACTGGAATCTTGTTAGAAGGCAGTCAACATATTATCTTTCTAGCAGGTGTAAAAGGGAAACAAAGAGTCTCAAGAAATCCTCTAAAGAAACATACCCCATCAGAATCGACGTCGACGTTTTCTTCTATCAATATGGCCAGCTTTAAGCAATTATTGCAGAAACCTTTTGTCCTCTTTCTCACTTGTACAAACTGTGCAGCTTTCATACATCCGCGACATACAGAGTATGGACAGCAAAAACATTGAAAGTTTGAGCCTTTCTGGCAGATGAAACATGAATGCCAACCTACAAAATTAATCGGGTCAAGCCGTTTAATACTTTCACTCCATTGAACAGCATATAGAATCCCACACAGAAATATAAATTCAAAGAGGCATTGAACCACAAGGTGATACAACCTTAGATGGATTTAACTTTTAAGATTACAGATTAGCCAAAGGTGTCTGTTAGTGATAGTGTATAGCATTGAGATACAGATACCCGTAGATACCTGTATAGGATACCCTTTTGCTCTTTCCTATATATTTGGCCCTTGGCCTAATGAGATGGTTTAATCCTTCTCCCCAAGATCCCTAGCATCTCTCTCTCCTTCTCTCCTCAAGCTAGTGATCCTTGTGACATGGTATCAGAGCCAAACTCGAGCTCTTCTCCAAATCTGAGATCTCATCACCGTCCGGATCTGCTCCCTCCTCCGGCCGGATCGTCGCTTCCTCCGACCGGATCTCCTCCCGCCGGATTTGTGAGACCAGATCTGTCTTCACAGCCAGATCTGTGAGACCAAATCTGTCTCCATCGCTGTCTCCATCGCCGGATCTGTACCAGACCTCTTCTCCGGCTGTCTTCATCGCCGGATAAGTGAAACTCCTCACCGGCGACTGTGCGAAACTTCTCACCGGCGACTGTGCGACCGGATCTGTACCCGATCTGTCTCCACCGACGACTGTGCGACCGGATCTGTACCGGACCTCTTCTCCGGCCGTCATCACCGTCCGGATCTGTGATCTCCTCACCGGATCTGTGATCTGTACCGGACCAGATCTGCGATCTCCTCACCGGATCTGTGATCTGTACCGAGCCTCCTCTCCGGCTGTCATCACCGTCCGGATCTGCGATCTCACCGGATCTGTCCTCACCGGCGACTGTGCGTCCGGAGCTGTAACGGATCCCTTCACCGGCTGTCTTCACCGACCCGGCCTGTTCCCTTCACCGACCCGGGCTGTCTCCTCACCAGCTGTACGGCTCACCGGCCGGGGCTGTCTCCTCCCTTGGAGTTCTACTTCACCGACTCCCTTGGAGTTCTGTTTGTTTCGCGAGGATGAGCTTGTCTGAATCTTTTGAGTAGGGGTGAAGTAAGTGTTCGAAGAGATTAAGGGAATCACAACTTCAATCTACCTTCTGTGCCCCTGCTGATCTCCGGAGCTCCACCGGCGAGCCACGAGCCAGATCTACCTTCGCCGGAGTGCGGACAGATCCTCTCCGACATCTGAGTGAGTTGCCATAGCTGACTCCTCCTCCGTAGATGCCCCTCCTCCAGTGCCACCACACTCTGAGAGCCTCCCGTTCGAGTATACTCGCGACTTCCTGCCGAGCTCGACGGACTTCCCTCTCGCCTCCTCCGCCGACTGGGAAGCATGGGCAGCAACCGTTCAGACCACCCTTCTCGGACGTGGCCTTCTTGGACTACTCGACGGCACCACCACGGCACCGAGTCAGGCTTTCCCCGCTGCCCTTCAAGCGTGGCGCCTTCGTGATGCACGGGTCGCCGCCTATCTTGTCGCTTCGGTCGATCGGACGATGCGCTCTGACCTCGCCGCTCTTGGAGCATCCGCAGCCATATGGCGCTCCTTAGTTGAGCGTTTCGTGGAGTCTAGCGGCGCCCGAGAGTATGCCCTCCTCTCCCAGGTCCAGTCCGAACAACAGGGTGATCGTACGATCCAGCAATTCCATGCACAGATGCGTGGTTACTGGCGGGAGCTTCAATCACTGGTACCTCCCGAGTGTCATGCCGCTCACAAAGCTTTCTGGGAGCGCCGTCAGCTTTATCAGTTCCTGATGGTCCTTCGACCAGAATTTGGTCCACTTGCTGGCGCACTGATCCACCGAGACCCACTTCCACATTTGGATGCTGCTATTGCTGAGTTCGTCGCCGAAGAGACCAGGCAGCACACCATCACCATCAGGGCTACTCCTCCACCCTCCAGCCACACGGGTGTCCTTGCTGCAGCCCCAGCTGCCTCCTTTACTTCTGCTCCTGGTCGTGATCGGTTTGTGTGCACTCACTACCACAAACCAGGCCATGTTGTCACTACCTGTTGGAAGCTGCATCCCGAGAAGAGGCAGGGACCCCGAGGACGTGGCCGACCTGTTGGCTCTACTGCTGCTGCTGCTACTGCTCCGTCCTCTCCTCGCACAGTTCCATCATCACCCCGGGGTTCCTTGGACGCTCCTGACACTACTCAGCTCCTTCAGCAGCAGCTTGCACAGCTTCAGTTCCGCCTAGACCAGCAGGCAAGTTTCAGCCCCGCCGAGGCTTCTAGTGCCTCCAGTTCCTCTGCTCACTTAGCCACTCCCGGTACCTTCGCTACATGGATTCTGGACTCTGGGGCCTCCCATCACATGACTTCCAATGCTTCCTTGCTTACCAATTGCCAACCGGCACCGCACATTCCATCGATACATACTGCAGATGGCTCTTCTTTAACCATCTCGCAGTGTGGATCGATTACCGCCACTACAGAACCGAGCGGTCGCCTCTCTTCAATGTTTAAAAAGGCGAAAGGCGTACCAAGGCATTTTTCCTATGAAGAGGCGAGGCGTAAGCCTCAAGGCGCACCGAGGCGTAAGCCTCGAATTTTTTCAAGGCGTTTTGGTAAAAAAAAGTTAAAAAAGAAAAAAAATCATAATAAATACTTTTATTGAATGTGTAATAATAATTGAACTATATATGCATAATAAATCACAATGTGTTAGAAAATATCTTATATGACACGATTGAGGACTCCATCGAGCAATCTAACAACAAAATAGAAAGTCAAATTGCTCAAACACGCTTAATTCTTTAATATTCAAGATAATAATTAAAGTAGCAACTAACAATTAATAACAAACAATAAAATACGAATATAAAACTAACATTGTCAAGATTAAAAAAAAAAACAAATACATGACACAAATACATGAGAATGGTAAAATACAAAGAAAAAAACATAGAAAAACATAGTAGTAGATACAAGATCATGATCCATCCCTCTAAACATGAAACAAATCTTTATCTCTCACAGTCTCACCTGTAGTTGGTAGACGATCCACAAAGAAGAAGAATACAACTTCGGAATCAAAATCGAAAAATAAATGAGCACTAGATCTTGATTTTGGTTTTTTGGAGACAAGGGGGTTTCAAAACCTAAAGAGATCTAAAAGGGTTTATGAGGTTTCAATGGGTGAAAAAAGGGTCCATGTGGACGATTTACATATAAAACCCTTAGTGCCCTCCCACACCAAACATTGGTTTTAACCTCTCCCTGTTCTATGTTTCACGCCTAGTGCAAAAGGCGTACGCCTTGAGGCGCGACTCGGACGAAGGTGTACTACTGTTAATGTTGAGGCGTAGGCTTTTTATATGTGGCTGCTGAGGCGTGGGCCTCGAGGCAGCACAGGACCGCCTCACCTTGAGGCGAGCCTCGAGGCGTAAGCCTCAAACGCCTTTTTAAACATTGCCTCTCTTTACTCAATGTGTTGCATGTCCCCCAACTTCGCATGCAGCTCATCTCCATTAGCAGCCTTTGTGACTCTGGATGTGTCGTAACCTTCTCCCCTTCTTCTTGTGTTGTGCAGGATCCACATACCGGACGGGTGATTGGCGCTAGTCGTAGATCGGGCGGGCTGTACCACCTCGAGCATCTCCATCTTCCCATCATTTCCCCTCCTGGCGTCTGTAGCCTAGCTTCTCCTGATGCCGGCTTGTGGCACCGAAGACTAGGTCACATTTCTGAGTCTCGACTTAAGAGCTTACTGCAGACTGGAGCTCTAGGTCCTTGTTCTTTTTCTTCTTTATCTACATGTACCGACTGTAAGCTTGCCAAAGCTACAGCTCTACCTTTTCCTTCTAGTATCTCTCAGAGCTCTGCTCCTTTTGACTTAGTACACTCCGATATCTGGGCCCTTCACCTCTTCCTTCGATGTGCGGATATCGCTACTACATCTCTTTCATCGATGATTTCAGCCGATACACTTGGGTCTACCTTCTTCAGCACCGCTCTGAGGTTCCTCAGGTCTACCAAACTTTCACCTCGATGGTCCACACACAGTTCGGTTGTCGCATTAAGACATTTCGGTCTGATTGCGCCCTTGAGTACCTCTCCACTGCTATGCGGACACTTATTCAGTCCCATGGGACCCTCTTTCAGCACTCATGTCCTCACACACATGAGCAAAACGGAGTAGCCGAGAGAAAGCACCGTCATATCCTTGAGACGACGCGTGCTCTTCTTCTCTCTGCTTCCGTTCCACGCACTTTCTGGGCTGAGGCTGTCTTGACCTCAGTCAACCTCATCAACATCACCCCTTCTTCTGTTTTTCCGGGTGTTGCATCTCCCCACGAGCGTCTTTTCTCTTCCCCTCCTGACTACCGTCCGCTTCGCACCTTCGGGTGCACCTGCTTCGTCCTTCTTCCACCCCATGAACGCACGAAGTTGTCCGAGCATGCAGTTAAATGCATCCTCCTAGAAATCAGCGCCGAGCACAAAGGTTATCGTTGCTATGACCCTTTGACTCGTCGCCTTCACATCTCTCGACACGTCTCCTTCGTCGAGAATGTCCCTTATTACTCCACTGCAGCTCAGGACCTCACCTTCTTGGAGACTCCTACCACCCTGTCTCCGACTCTCGAGCCCTTTCCATCACCCCTTTCGTCCAGCTCTACTTCTCCCCCTACTTCCAGTGACTCTTCCACGGAGTCTTCCTCTCCTCCGTCACCGATTGATTCCGTCAGCCTTCCTCATATTCCCGATACTCATGGTACTCCGCCTGCTACTCCCAGTCAGACGTCCCCGGTCGTGGATCCTCGCCCGCCGCCCCGCTATCCTCAACGCGAGCACCACCCACCTGATCGCTTCAGCTTTAGCTCTGGCCCACCTGACCGTTTTGGCTTTGCCACGGTCACCTCTTACTCGCCTCAGTTTACAGCCTTTCTTGCAGTCCTTCACACAGACCAGGAACCTCGATCGTACCGGGAGGCCGTTCAGTCCCCTCAGTGGAGGCAGGCCATGAGCGAGGAATTTCAGGCATTCGAGCAGACTCAGACTTGGGATATCGTCCGCCTTCCTGCTAGCATTGAGCCTGTCAGTTGCCGGTGGGTCTACAAGGTCAAGCGGCGACCTGATGGTTCCATCGAGCGGCACAAGGCTCGGTTGGTGGCCCGTGGATTCACTCAGGCATACGGAATAAACTACGAGGAGACTTTCGCACCCGTAGCTCAGATGACCTCCGTTCGTGCACTTCTGGCAGTTGCAGCAGTCCGCCGATGGCCTCTTCTCCAGATGGACGTGAAGAATGCCTTTCTCCATGGCGATCTTTCAGAGGTCGTCTACATGCAGCCACCACCTGGTTTGCATACTCCTCCCCAGCATGTTTGTCGCCTCCGTCGAGCCATCTATGGGCTCAAGCAAGCCTCTCGAGCTTGGTTTGAGTGTTTCCGACGAACCGTCACCGAGATCGACTACCGGATATTGCATATTTCTTGGAAATTCTCTTATCTCATGGCGCAGCAAGAAACAGAGCGTTGTCTCTCTCTCCAGTACTGAAGCGGAGTTTCGAGCCATGGCCTCTACTACCAAAGAGATCGTTCACTTGCAATGACTCCTCGGAGATCTAGGGGTTCAAATCTCTGAACCTACAGCCCTTCACTGTGACAATCGGAGTGCTATACAGATTGTCACCAACCCGGTCTTCCACGAGAGGACGAAGCATATCGAGCTTGATTGCTACTACTCTCGCCAGGAGTATGAGGCCGGGACCATCTCTCTCCCGTTTGTTTCCTCTGGAGAACAGATTGCTGACTTCTTCACGAAGTCACATCCTGCTCCACGTTTTCATTTTCTGCTTAGCAAACTCATGGTGCATGACCCACCTTGAGTTTGAGGGGGGCTGTTAGTGATAGTGTATAGCATTGAGATACAGATACCCGTAGATACCTATATAGGATACCCTTTTGCTCTTTCCTATATATTTGGCCCCCTTGGCCTAATGAGATGGTTTAATCCTTCTCCCCAAGATCCACTGTTCTAAAAAGCGGTCCGGGCGGCCGCCTAGGCGTTTTAGGGGGGTGGCCGCTCCGCTTCAGCATTAAGCGGCACTGCAGGCGGGTTGAACAAAGGCGGGCGCCTAGGCAGGATCCGACCCGCCTAGGCGCCCGCCTAGGCGGGATCCGACCCGCCTAGGCGGGTAAAAGGCGGGCGCCTAGGCGGGTTTCAAGTAGGCTCCAGGCATGCGGGCAGATTAGTAATAATTTTTCATAAAACCCCGATCCCACTCGATCCCCTCCTCCCTTTTCACTACATAACTAGATATCCCAAAGGCTCAAAAGCTGCTCTCTTTCCCCTGTCTCGCAATTAACCCTGACCCCACCCGATTCCCTCCTTCCTTTTCATAAAACTTTTATATTCAGATCGGTTGTTTTGATGTTTGTATATGTAAAACTTTCTATTATTGTTTTTTTATATAGAATTATGAATTTATATATATACATACATATAGAATATATAAAATATATTTTATATAGGTGGGCGCCCGTCTTTTTCTCCGGGCGCCCGCCTAGTCGTCCGCCTTCCGCCTTGAAACCACTTGACCGCCTGCCTTCCGCCTTCCGTTTTTTAAAACATTGCCAAGATCCCTAGCATCTCTCTCTCCTTCTCTCCTCAAGCTAGTGATCCTTGTGACAGTGTCGACGGGCATTAAGGTTACAAGAGGAAACAGACCAGTAACTTAGCTAACGCTGACATATTAAACACCCTAACCAAAAACCAACTTGACTTGAAATCATACTTCAGTATTTTCCTATTTGAACCTTAGGGCAATATATATCTCCCATCAGATCCATAAACTTGTAGACTACATAAATCAGACATCCCTTCCCATCTAATTACTGATAGTCTGATACAACCCTTTAGTAAAGGGTGGGTTTTATAGTTGTCTCGCCCATTTAGTTTATAGTAGATGACTAGATTCTGATGTTATAAATAAAATAGAAAATATGGAAAGAAAAAGTAGGATGGTATTAGATAAGTAGGAATAGAATCTAAAAACTGGACAGCTAACAAGCTTATAGAGGGATATACTTACTACAAGTCCAGCGTTCATCTGTCTCCAAAAATGTTTGATCCTTGTCCGCACAGAGAGGATGGTAGGCTTTAAGGCAATTTCTGGAAAGAAGTAAAATAACACAAACTTGAGATATAAGGGACAATAATCCATGCAGGGTGCCTTTTAAGAAAAGTTCTGCACACATTGAGGAATAAGAATTTAATTTACATTAAACTGAATGTACGTCAAGGGTTTAAATAATGAGAATGGTCTGCAGCAACTGATATTGGTTGTTTTGTCTATTATCCTCATTAAATATTTAAAGGAAGAAGTATAGTATATTATCCCTAATTAAAGATGTAAAGGAAGCTGATTCAGCGACCTTGAAAAAGCCCCATGCTCTCAATTCAGAACCATGATGTCACCGTTGTAGTTACGTTCGACCGCATAGAGGAAGAATGTTGGCACATATGAGGGGCCACATATACAGGCTCACTATGAAATCGCACAGTGAATTGTGCGAGTCGCATATAAGTTATGTGGGGACAACCACTGTGCGACCACATATGTTTTTGTCCTTGGCTAGGATACTTTTTGGTTTGACGTTCGGTGAAAGTAGCGAGGGAGGGACTCGGGAGCGGAGGATGGGTATGCATCCGAAACCCATCATGGTCATGCTCATTTGCCACGCGGCATGTATCGGAACCACTATTGGAACTAGCTGAGGTGGAAACAAATTGAGAGTAGGAGTGTGAGATGGCTTCTACTCTAGTCAACCCACGATCATTCTTTCTATTGTAGGATAATTTTTTATACTGTAATTATGAATATAGATTATTGTGCATGTTATCTCTAGCATTGCATGGCATATATTTATGGTTGTCATGGCTTCCTTTGGCATGCACTTTTTAATGTAATTTTTTTTTTCCTAAGAAAATGAAAATGCATTGTCCTAGGAATTATCGGAGTGCAAACTTTGAGCTATTAAGGATTCTTTTTTCATCTGATCAGTTTGTCCCTCGAATTACCAAACTAACAGCATAATTATCAAAACCAACTTCAGCTTCATTGACTGAATGAACTGGTGCCTATAAGGATATAGGCACCTTCCACTCTTTCAGGAGCTAGGCTTGGTTGGTGTCTCTTCGTCTTTTCCTGCTCCTCGAAACCAACTGCAGCTTCATTGACTGAATGAACAGGTGCCTATAAGGATATAGGCACCTTCCACTCTTTCAGGAGCTAGGCTTGGTTGGTGTCTCTTCGTCTTTTCCTGCTCCTCGAAACGGTATCTTTGACACTGACGGTTATATGCTTTCTTCCTTTATTCCTTGCCCTAGCAGGAGGGGGTATATGCATCTCTTAATGATCCCTGGTATGGTTTCCATGCTTTTCTCAATCCATGTGCCCAGTCCCCGACTTGCTACCTCGATCGAAGAATCAATCGGTACTTCTACACAACACATACCCCTCCAATATCATCCCACATCGCTTCGAACCTCTTCTCTTCCAAAGCTCTTTCATGGCCCTCTCAAACTCTCTCCAAGTTCACACATGACACAACAATCTCCATGTCTTTTATAGGCTCTTATATCTCTCTTCTTAAACCCGATCAATCTAATGATCAAGGTGGGAATACAACCATTATAGGAGTCCAACAAAAAGAATGCTAAAGAGTGATTTGTGTGGTTCTGTTACCATTGGTGGCAATGCACGACACAAGGAGCACATAAAAATAAAGGAGCATCACCATACAAACATCAATAGTTGAGTTCATGGATTGAGAGGGCTTTGGATACTAATGATGGGACCTCTCCTCCGCGAGATGCTCAAGGCCGCCACATACAACTAGGGTGCAAACGAACCAAACCACTTGTGAACAATTTATAAACAAACTTGGTAAGGACTCGTTCGAGGTTGTTTGACTATTAATTGAGCCAAGACTAAGCTGAAGTTCATACTCATTTAATAAACGAGCCAAGCTCAAACAAACCAAAACTTAACTTGATTGGGCACGCGGACAGGCTTGTCTAGGGCTCATGAGCAGGCTCGTGAAGGACTTGAATAGACCCAGTATTTGAAGTCCAAGCTTTTGACCAAGTCTGGAGTTGAAAACATGCTCGATTAGGGCTCGTTTGAGTTTGTTCGATTATAATTCAGTCAAACCTAAGCCTGAAGTTTAAGATCGGTTAATAAACGAGCCAAACTCAAACACACCAAAGCTCGTATTGGTTCAATTATAAAATAGCCAAGTCGAGCTTGAACAACCAAGCTTCTGACCAAGCCGAACTCAAACAGACCAAAGTTCAGCTTGACTTCGCTCGTTTGCAGCCCTAACTACGGTACCACCACCTACAGGCTACAACAGTGTCGCCACCAAAGAGATCATAGACTAGTGGATAACTCTATAGCTTCAATTAAAAAAAAATTGTTAGTCTTGTATAGTGAGTTTTCTAGCATCTAATGTCGAAGTGCATATTATGAGACCCTTCATAACTCTTGATATCTGGGATACCAATCATTGTCTTATTCACTGAGATGGCATCAGAATTTGATGAAGTTCTCACCTTTTTGGTTTGATCTGGCTACGAGTCGATATGATCCCTAGGTAGATATAGGCAGACTTATTGATCTATTGGGTTGAAAAACATTGCCAAATATTTGATACCTTAACCGTGAAGTAGGCCATTTTCTTACTGATGGCAATAGGCCCTAGCCAAAATAAAATATGCTTATGCAAAAACTTTATGGATAGGGTTAAAAATATTCAACTGCTAGCACCTGGTTATTAGGTAAATAACATAAAAGTCTTCTTCTCAAAAAGAGTTCCATTCAAATTAGAATGGAGCCTGGCCTGAACTACCTATCACATCGAAGATTGGTTCAACTAGGTATGGTTCTCAAACGATATTATAAGCATAGTCATTGTCTACCAAGGGGAAGTTTTAAACAAAGGATAGGGCATTTTAAAAGTGATGTAGTTGCGGGTAGGTTAAGATGATGTTGTAATCTTAAAATGGGTAAGGGCATATTATTAATTCAATTAGGAGGCAGTTTTAGAAGAAAAAAATGCACTCGGATGTTATGTGCTTTATGTAGGGAAAGAAATTACAAGACATGAAAATGAGCCAAAGTATAAGTCATGATAATAAAGAAAACATAGAAGATGGTTTGCTACAAATATGCATGTCATGTTATTGAAATCTTGAGTGATTAGAATGAAATCCCAAATATTGAACCCATTATAAAAGTCCAAAGGAAAAGGCTCAGATTAGGATGGATAATGGAAATTTTTTATGGCTCTCTATCAGACAATAATGTAGATTATGGAGGATTAGTTAGGACCATAGTTTAGAGGTCCTAGCATTTTATAACAGTAAGTGCCCCAAATAGCATGTTCACACCATTGAGTTGAGAGGATGGATTGAAATTTCGACCAAAATACTGAAATTTCGGTCAAATATTTCGATTTCGGTCAAGACCGAAACGAAAGGTAGGTGTGAAACCCAATTTTGGTCATTTCAGACAAATTCAGTTAATGCTTTCGGAACCGAAACTAGTACTAGAAAATTCGATCAATTTTAGTCAAAATTTTGATCAATTTTGGTTTCAAAATTGGGAATATAAATTTCAAATTTCGGTCAATTTCGGTTTCGGCTCGGACCGAAACCCAACACGAAACTGAAATTTCAAACCTTGGTTGAGAGCAACTTTTTCCTAATCCCTGGATTGTGTTTTGATCCCTCATGAGGAGTTTCAAGCTTTGGCAATTTTTGGTGGAGTTTCGTTATTATTGCTTTGGAATTCTTAATTATATTATAATTTTAAAATATAAAAATTAGAAGAACAATACAAAATTCTTATAAGCTACATAAGAAAATATTTGGCACTAGTTTGTAGTATAATATGTAGGGGTGAAACTTGGGTCGGGTAAAACGGAGAACCGACCTAACCCGACCTAAATGGGTCGGGTTGGTTCAGGTATTTTGACCAAATGGGTTGGTTCGGTTGTAAGTTTTGTAGACCCGTCTAGATACGGATCGGTTCCGGATGGGGCTCGGGTTGCACGAATTCTCAAAGCTTACAACATAATAAACAAATCTTTCAAGATCTTAAGATTCATGAAAGATGAAATTTAGGAAACCCAAGAATTTTTTATTAAAAACCAAAGAAAAATATGAACTTCGGAAGCTGAAGGTTGATACTTGATAATAAGTATGTGACCCAAGAAGAAGTCATCAATTCGAGGAGGGGAAAAAAAAGCCAACAACTTAAAGTTGCTGAAGATCAAGAGACCCTTGAAAATTTGGATGACAAACATTGCAATCTCATGATCAGCATCCGTCGGCCCAATGACTCTGTCGGTATCAAAGGGTTTCATCTCGAGAGTATGCCAAACATTTGATGGTTGAAAAAAAATGGTTCACAACATTGTATGGTGGGATACATTATCGTAGTATGCATATAAGGGTATAATCGTCCAATGATTGCTCTATGAAGACTTTGGACACGGGACTATCTTCTATGTGATTGAAACAAATAAGGATCTTGATTCAACAAAAGAAATTTCAAATTTTTAGCAGGAATCGGCTACAAGCCTACGGCAACCATGTTCATAGTTGTTAAATAAAACTATTTTTTTGGAATTCAGTTTTTTTTTCTTCATTGGTTTCAGTTATAGAATTACTTACATAATTCCAGCTTTTTCTACCTCTCTAATTTTTAGGTAGTAAAGATTTCTTACATCATGGCTATTACTAATGTTTATTTTAATTGAGGCAGAGAAACTTTCGCAAAATTGTAAAAAAGAATTCTCTGACAAAACAAGCCTGAGCGTATATTTATGCATGCTCATCAGATTCTAGCAAAAAAACAGCCCAAAGCTAATTGCAATATATTCAATATACCCAACTAGCACTTTTTAGTTAATTATCCAATAACATAGACATATAGTAACTCAAAATCTACATCATGCGATTGAAAAGTTCGACTCCACATACTAATCTCATTTTCACATGAGATGTAAGATCCAAGTGCATGAAGCAGGTACAGAGAAGTCTGAGAATGGAAGATCCATAAAAAAATGATAGATCCAACAAACAATCTTACTAAACTAGGCACCACTGAAGGAAATTATCGAAAACTAGCACCATCCTAGTAAAGAAAGTAAAGAAGATGTAGCCTATCTATTTCCGTGTATATTGCCTTGGGCGGTGGGGACACCAGATCACTAGTTACACGTATCGTCGTATGTATAGTCGTAAAAGTGCCCTTGCCTACTGAAGTCTCTCGACTTCCAAACGGTTGATCTTTCATAACTTGAACTGCATGATACTACTTGCAAGCAATTTAGTCGTTGTTCATGCTTTGATCCGTTGTTTACTTGTTTGAAACTTCCACATTTTGGGCTAACTTGACTTCGTTATAAAAGTAAAACTCCCCTTGCCTACGGAAGTCTCTCGACTTCCAAAGGGTTGGTCTTCCATAACTTGAACAGCATGATGCTACTTGCGAGCAATGTAGACTTAGTTCATGCTTTGATCCGTTGTTTCAAACTTCCACATAACCGAATCGATGTTAGTTAATCTTCTATATTTGGAATTGCTAGTAAAAATAATTTTGGTAAACATATGTCCATCATCTAGATTAGATTGCACGTACGTCCCGCATCATTGGATATTAACGTTCGTAATCAGAATCAACTACTCATAGAGGGTTGAGTGGGATTTAGAGTGAAAAATGAGCTCTCAAGTGGGACTGTGAGTCTGAAACAGTCAAGACTTCAGATTTCCGAGCATCTAACACCGAATATTTTGGCTTGAGATTTTAAAAGAATCCATTAGAAAGATACAAACTTGATAGCAGAATCGAAAACCCAACAAGAAAATCTGAAATAAAAAAAGGAAACAAGAAGCATGCCAATCAAAGCATAGCTGATCAAACCAAAGGAATCTAAGAAGAACAAATGTAGGGAACACATTGAGCTCACTTGAAATCGCAGACACGGAGATGCCCTCCGTCCTTGCAAACGAAGCAGTAATCCTCTGCGATCTCCTCCTTCTTCCTCTTGTCCTTCTTCATCTTGACGGATTCCTCTCGCTCCCGGACCACAGAATGCTCGCTTTACCCTCCCCGACTCTCAGAAACCCACCCCCCAACGCCCTCAACACTCAATCTCCACCCACATTGCCAGCCAACTTAGGTTGGCTGCATGTGCCAGATGGAGTTCGATTCCTATCGGGAATCCGGTGGAGATGCGCCGCCCGCCGGCGGGAGAGAACAGAAGGGGCAAGAGATGGAGATTCGCTCAAGGCCGAGGGTAGCTATCACTGAGCGGAAGTGCGTTCGGGAATCTATCGGGACTCGGGAGCGCTTCTTTCCCCAAATCCAGACCGCCCGGTTAACCGGACGGTTCAGGCGGTTTAGACGATTTTGAATAAAACCGTACGGCCGAACGGTTTACAAAGGCCGCAGCTGCCGCACGGAGTACGGATGGGTCTGCCTATTAGGCTATTAGCACCCATGGAATTAGCGACCGCACCCGAATCTTTAAATATATATATATATATATATATATATATATATATATATATATATATATATATATATATATATATATATATATATATATATATATATATATATATATATATATTCTCTTCTTACCCTCATCAATCGGTTGCCTTTGACCACTATCTTTACCTCGGCCGGCCACCACCCCAAGGTCCTCCACCGCCTACTTTTTCGACGACAACCTCTGTAGCCCTTCTCTTCCTCATCCCTCCTCCTTCCTTCTTTCTTCCTCATCCTCTTTCTTTCATCCTCCTCCTCCTCCTCCCCCCTCCTTCATCCTCCATCTTCACCAACGGAAACCCTAAGTAGCTGGCCCTCCTCCCTCCTCCCTCCTCCCTCCTCCGCCTTCGTTCTTCATCCTCCGTCTTCCAACGGCTAGGGTTTGGACATCAGGAAGACAGAGGAAGGAGAAGGAAGAAGAAGAAAGAAGAGGTAGGAAGGAGGCCAGGAGGGCCAACGGCTTAGGGTTTCGGTGTGGGGAAGCTCCATGGAGGAGGATGAGGAAGAAGAAAGAAGGAAAGCGACGGGGCGAGGCAGGGCAGGGCCGAGCGAGCTGAGCTCGGTTGTCTGGCATGGTCGACAACGACTATGGGCTAGGAGTGAAGGGGGGGATTTTGGGGTTACTGTGGGTGCCAAGACAAACATGCGAAAATGAATTTGGGGGGGGGGGGGGGGGGGGGGGGCAAGATAGATTCAGGTGCCATCACTAATTCTATGGGTGCGAATAGACGGACCCCCAATGCGGATTTTAACACATCAAGAGTCGGGACCCGCTAAAAACATCTCCAACAGGGCTCTTAGGTGCCTCCCCTATTCTAGGAGCTTCTAGTTGTCATGTAAGCAAAGTAGGGAGAGTGCACTCAAATGAACTCCTAGTGCCTTCCCTATTTTTCTAGTGGGGTTTGATCCCAGCCGTTTGTTACACCATGACACGTTCTATGATGTGATAAAATAGCATAGAATGTTATAGTGGAGACCAGCGATAACGAGATAATCTGTTCGCCACCTCTGGCAAACATATTAGTGTAGAAGTCAAAATATAAACAACCCAGGAGCCTGTTGGAGCTATCTTTCTCCAAAATGTTTGATATAACTGTGGGGGGAAATTTCCGAGCCACCTTGATCGAGAATCCCACCCCACAGCCTTGATTGAATTGGATTATTTGTAGAGTTAGAGATTAGAAAGTTGAGAAGGAGAGAGATGACACATGGAGTTGTTGTCGAAGTTCGGTCTTACGACCTACGTCTCCGGGAGAGAGGTGCCACCTGATCTTCACTACAATATGAATATAAAGGGTTGAGCATTCTCTCGACAGGCCGAGAGAAGCTTTTTATAGTGGGGGTTGCACGGAGCAACAAGAAAAGAAACTAGGAGGAGAGAAGTAAGCTCTTGCACTTGCTCTGGATCTGGAATCCCTCTTCCTCTGATCGAATGACCAACCCTCTTCCTGGATGCCTCGGGGGTCCTTTTATAGCGTAGGCATGTGCCCGATATAGCAGTGATGACGTGGCACTGGTTCTGGGCCTCCTTGTTGGGCCCTTATTGGGCCGTTGTTCGGGCCCAATAAGGGGGAGGGCTTGATCTGCGAGCCCCGTAGAGTGGGCCCATGAACCCGGGTGGGCTTACTCACTTGGGCCGTTGCGCGGGCCCATGCCGCTCTGATCCGGTCCGGTACAATTTTTGCACCCACAGTTACCCCCTCCCAGTCGGGTCAGGACCCCCTGGGTCGGCTGGGATTCCAAGGTGCAAACGCCTTAGGATCCTGGCATGGTTGGCAAGGGCCGTCGGTGCCGCGGTTCGTATTAGCAAAGTCTCCTTCTGCCGATGCCGAGACCCTTTTGGCGCGAGCCAAAAAGTCTCGGTTTTGCAAGGGGGCGTTTCTGAAAAAGCAGTGTGTTTTCCGATCGAGTGGATACCGAGAGGATACCGAGGGGGTACCGAGAGGATACCGAGAGGGTACCGAGACCCTTTTGGTGCAAGCCAAAAAGTCTCGGTTTTGCAAGGGTGTGTTTCCGAAAAAGCAGTGCGTTTTTCGACCGAGAGGATACCGAGAGAGTACCGAGACCCTTCTTCTTTTTCCAAACCGAGAGGATACCGAGCCGAACGTCCGTGATGAGTGGGGTCGTGGGGTTCGTACTTTTCGGTGTGAGCAGCGCTCTTCTCTCTCTCTCTCTTTCCGTTTTGGTTTCCATGCACGTGAGATTGTACGTAGCGTACTCCGCTCTCTCTTTCCTTTCTCTCTCTCTCTCTTTCCTCTTCAGCTTTCATTCACGTGAGACTGCAGCTACCCCGCTCTCTCTTTCCTTTCTCTCTCTCTCTTTCCTTTTCTTTGTTCGGTGAGAGGGCAGCAGCGTGAGGGGGAGATCTACGCGAGAGAGCGGGTGCGAGAGAGAGCCTGGCGGCACAGGCGGAGGCGGTGGTGACGGCGTGCGACGCACGGGCTGCGGCGCGGGGCTCAGCGGCGGCCGGGTGCGAGCGGAGGTGGTGGTCGGTGTGCGGCTCCGGATGCGGGCGGAGGCGGTGGCGACAGGCGAGCGGCACTGCAGCAGCGGGTTGCCGAGCGACGCGCGCGGAGGTGGTGGTCGGCGTGCGGCTCCGGACACGGGCGGAGGCGGTGGTGACAGGCGAGCGGTGCAGCAGTAGCGGGTGGCCGAGTGACGCGCGCGGAGCTTAGGTGGGCATGGTGCCGGATGCAGGTTGGTGCAGGAGTGGGTGCGGTAGCGGCTCGGTGGTGCGGCTTCGAGGAGACATGCGCAGGGGGGGCTCGGCCTCGTTCGACCCCCGGCCCTCTCTCATCTCTGCATCCGGGAGGAAGGGCTCGCAGCAGTTTGGTCGTTGTCGGCTGCCGAGTGGAGCGCGCGTGGGAGGGGTCCGTCCTGACACCGGCTCCTTGTGTGGCTGCTGGGTGAAGGATGCTCGGGTGTGGTGGTGTTCGTCCCTCCCCTGCTTGGTGCGGGAAGAGAGGAGGTCGCACGGAGGTTCGTGACGGCTACGCGATGATAGGCATACACACGCGAGGGGTTCTTCGCCCGGTGCAAGCTGAGCTCCACGCGTGCCCTAGCCCATAGCAGCGATGCGCCCTCTCTCTTCGAGTGACCTGTCCGGTCCCCCCCTAGGTCGGTTGCCGTCGGACGAATACGCTGAGTGATAGAGATCTTGAGTGAGGAGATCATGTCGGGGTTGCGCTTGTCGAGCAGCTTGTTGGCCTCATCGGGGTTCAAGGATGGGCCGCGATTGCCCCTTCGTCGTCGAACCACAGGAGGACGGGTGTGTCAGGATGGGCCTTGGTGGCGCTAACAAATCACGGGAGGACCATGTGGGCATGGGCGACGTGGGTGAGGTGGTGGGCTTGACCGACCGCAGAGATCGATAAGGAGGGCCGAGATCTTGTCCTAGCGCGCCGAAGGCGATGATGTACTCGACCCAATCCATGCCAAAGGATTTTAACATGACTGAGAAACGGCACGTCAATGTCGAAGTTTGGTCCTCCCGACCCTCCCTCCCAGGTCATCGCGGGCCCTCACGGGAAGAACACTCATAAAGAGGGGCGGAGGTCCGTTCCGTCTGACCCCCTCCTCTATTGTCGTGAGCCCCGGGAGATGACGCGTAGGTGGCATTGCGTCGGCGCCGAAGAATTGGTCGAAACAGACATGAAACATAGTACATCTTGACGTGTAACTTTTTCGAAGCCTGTTATAGGAGATAAGACCCTTGTAAACTTCCGGCAGCCGTAACTTTTCATACACAAGTCGGATCAATGTGTATAAGGTGCCGTTGTGTAGGCACTGAAAAAACGGTCAAAGTGGACGTGAAACATTGTTCGCCTTGACGAGTAACTTTTCCGGTATTCACCTTCATAAAGAGATGACTCTGAAGAACTCATTGGTCGAGTGTCCTACTCGCGTCTTGAAGAGGCATGAATACGCGGTAACTCATCCATCTCTGTTCGTCACCCAACTGCACCTAGTTACTGTATTCACTAGGGACTGCAGTCGGGCCCTAGTGATGACGCGATGGTTACCACGAGTCCACCCCCAGATAAGAAGGAAGAATTTTGCTTGTGAAGTTTGTACAGCCAACTCAATAGGTTTGGATGAGATGCTATCCAACCGACCAAAAGGAAGATAGCTCTTCATCTTTGAATAAT
The DNA here is from genome assembly GCA_947650365.1 of Chamaelirium japonicum. NCBI lineage: Eukaryota > Viridiplantae > Streptophyta > Magnoliopsida > Liliales > Melanthiaceae > Chamaelirium > Chamaelirium japonicum. The sequence continues at coordinate 18,825,513 of OX393553.1, read as the reverse complement.
CATTGTGTGTGGATGACACTGAGCACCCCCCCTCTCGGTTTTCTGACGAAACCAAGGGGTGGGATGATATTGATGCCGAACACCCCCCCTCTCGGTTTTCTGTCAAAACCGAGGGGTGGGCTGCTGATGGTGTGTCGTCGCACCCCCCCCCCCCTTGCTCAGTTTTTGTGTGAAACCGAGGGGGGGCTGCTTGTTGATGCCGACACACATCCCCTCTTGGTTTTCGGATGAAACCGAGGGGTGTGCTGCTGACGGTGTGCCGTCACCCCCTCCCTACTCGGTTTTTGTGTGAAACCGAGGGAGGGCTGCTTGTTGATGCCAACACACACCCCCTCTCGGTTTTCTAATGAAAACGAGGGGTGTGCTGATGGTATGCCGTCACCCCCTCCCCACTCGGTGTTTGTGCGAAACCGAGGGGGGGTTGCTTGTTGATGCCGACACACACCCCCTCTCGGTTTTCTAACGAAACCGAGGGGTGTGCTGATGGTGTGCCGTCACCCCCTCCCCACTCGGTTTTTGTGCGAAACCAAGGGGGGGTTGCTTGTTGATGCCGACACACACCCCCTCTCGGTTTTCTGACGAAACCGAGGGGTGTGCTGCTGATGGTGTGCCGTCACCCCTTCCCCACTTGGTTTTTGTACGGAAACGAGGGGGGGCTGCTTGTTGATGCCGACAAGCAGAAAAAAACCAAATGGGGTTGCTTGTTGATGCCGACACACACCCCCTCTCGGTTTTCTGACGAAACCGAGGGGTGGTTGTAGCTGATGGTATGCCGTCACCCCCTCCCCACTCGGTTTTTGTGCGAAACAGAGGGGGGGCTGCTAAAGAGGCCAAAAAGTGTCGGTATTGAAAATAGTATATTTTTCGAATTTCAGTCCCATTTGAAACCGACACTTTTTCGGTAAAACACTGGTGCGCAGGGACGTCGGCGAGGGACAATGCTATATTTGAGGAGGCTTCTTAGAGATAATCTAGGATGATGCCGCATGATGGCCAGCCAGTCTTCATCCAATGTACTACCGCACCTGGTTACTGTATTCGCTAGGTACTACAGTCGCGTGAGGGTGTTGACTTGGCCAGGATCAAGGAAGCACCATTTTATCCCGTGTTATCCACCGTCGACTGCACCAGTGTGGAGACACGCACTGACAGAGTTAGACCAGCTACTGACAGAGTCGCCTCGGACTTTGTCTTCGAATGCCAAGGACTGGGCCTGGGGCTTGTAGAGTGCCAAGGCATTGGTCGCCTCGAACTTCATCTTCAAGTGCCAAGGATTGGACCTTGGGCTTGTAGAGTGCCAAGGCGTTGGTCACCTCGAACTTCGTCTTCAAGTGCCAAGGACTGGACCTTGGGCTTGTAGAGTGTCGAGGCATTGGTCGCCTCGGACTTTGTCTTTGAGTGCCAAGGGCTGGGCCTTGGGCTTGTAGAGTGCCGAGGCATTGGTCACCTCGGACTTTGTCTTCGAGTGCCAAGGGCTGGGCCTTGGGCTTGTAGAGTGCCAAGGCGTTGGTCGCCTCGAACTTCGTCTTCAAGTGCCAAGGATTGGACCTTGGGCTTGTAGAGTGCCAAGGCGTTGGTCGCCTCGAACTTCGTCTTCAAGTGCCAAGGACTGGACCTTGGGCTTGTAGAGTGTCGAGGCATTGGTCACCTCGGACTTTGTCTTTGAGTGCCAAGGGCTGGGCCTTGGGCTTGTAGAGTGCCGAGGCATTGGTCACCTCGGACTTTATCTTCGAGTGTCAAGGATGTCTCCTTGAACTTGGTGCATGTAAAAGCGGCGACGTCTGTCTTGGACTTATTCTCATCGCCTCGGATAAGTATAGTTGATAGTTTAGCTTGACCTGGATTGTCAGGAGCATTTTTATCTGACTTTCGCCTTGAAAGGGCGTAGCCGAATTGCCTTCGAGCTTCCGACTTGAATGGATGGAATCGAAGGTCTTTGGTTGACCTGGGTTACCAGGAGCTTTTTATCGGACTTTAGCCTCGAGAGGGCGTAGCCGAATTGCCTTCGAGCTTCCGACTTGAAAGGGCGGAATCGAAGGTCTTTGGTTGACCTGGGTTGTCAGGAGCCTTTTATCGGACTTTAGCCTCGAGAGGGCGTAGCTGAATTGCCTTCGAGCTTCCGACTTGAATGGGCGGAATCGAAGGTCTTTGATTGACCTGGGTTGCCAGGAGCCTTTTTATCGGACTTTTGCCTTGAAAGGGCATAGCCGAATTGCCTTCGAGCTTCCGACTTGAATGGGCGGAATCGAAGGTCTTTGGTTGACCTGGGTTGCCAGGAGCCTTTTTATCGGACTTTAGCCTCGAGAGGGCGTAGCCGAATTGCCTTCGAGCTTCCGACTTGAATGGGCGGAATCGAAGGTCTTTGATTGACCTGGGTTGCCAGGAGCCTTTTTTATCGGATCTTTGCCTTGAAAGGGCGTAGCCGAATTGCCTTCGAGCTTCCGACTTGAATGGACGGAATCGAAGGTCTTTGGTTGACCTGGGTTGCTAGGAGCCTTTTTATCGGACTTTAGCCTCGAGAGGGCGTAGCCGAATTGCCTTCGAGCTTCCAACTTGAATGGGCGGAATCGAAGGTCTTTGGTTGACCTGGGTTACCAGGAGCCTTTTTATCGGACTTTAGCCTCGAGAGGGCGTAGCCGAATTGCCTTCGAGCTTCCGACTTGAATGGACGGAATCGAAGGTCTTCGGTTGACCTGGGTTGCCAGGAACCCCTTTTTTTTTTATGCCTTAATATGGTGGAATCGAACTTCGAGAGATTTGATTTTGAGAAAAAAGAGATACTTTATTGATACAACAAAGTAGCGGTTACATTTTTTCAGAAGTTGCCCAGCGGACGTTACGATTATGCATCCATGTATTACATTGACCTTTTTTTTTTTTTTTTTTGCACTGCTGCAGCCTCTCCTACTCTCGACCTTGTTCCTTATTAGCGAGGTAGCCATCGAGCCGCCCTTCTTGGATCAGGTCTTCGATGTGATGCTTTAGCTTCAGATATGTAGAGGTTGGGTGGCCATGGCTGCGATGAACACAGTAGGCTGTCGTATCTCCCGCCTGGTCGGAATTTGGAGGGAGAGGCTGTGGCCACTTGCAAAAGGGCTCGTTCTGCAAGTAGGCGAAGATGTCTTCAATGGAGGTGTTCAGCTCAGTGAACACCCTTTGCTCCCTTGGAGTTCGCCTCTTTTCTGCTGGAGGGGCTTTCGGATCTTCATTGTACCTTTTGGCCTGTACCTTTTGGTCGGACGCGGCACTCTTGTAGTGTGCTTTATTCGGAGCTTCATCATCTTTCTTATGTCGGGAGTCACGAGACTCGCGGGGCTCGCGTAGTCTTTTGGCCTACTGATTGTCTTCCACCTCTATCTCCCATTGTACGCGCTTGAACATTGCCTCCAAGGTACTGGGGGGATAACGGATAAAGTCGGTGTAGACGTGGAGCTCTGGCCGGATAGCATTCTGGAATGCCAGCATGATGGCCTCCTCATTATGGGACCGACCGGTGAGCTCAGAGTGCTCATTGCGAAACCTCATCGTGAAGCTCCTTAGAGATTCATCGGAGCCCATCTTTAGCCGGTAGAGTGTATCCAGCTTCTTTTCCGACTTTAAGTTTAGCCGATAATGGTCCATGAAGAGTTCAGCCAACTCTTTGAATGTGGCCACCGTACCAGCAGGCAGCGTGTGGTACCAGTCGAGGGCAGGTCCCTCGAGACTTCCCGTGAACATACGACAGAGGATATGATTCTCATACTCATACGGCGTCAGGGCCTGCTTGTAGGCTAAGGTATGGAGAGCAGGGTCTCCCTTGATGCAGTTAAACTTTGGCAGGCTCAGTGTTCGCCAACCCATAGGAAATGGGGTTACTAGAACCTGGGGATGCAGTGGCCCCACCGAGGTGATTAGTTGCCTACGGTCTTGATGGCGGTGTCCCACGTCGGCAGTATGCCTTAGTCGGTTGAGCAGCTCGCGGGCATCTGTTGCTTTCGCGTGCGATGGGATAGAATGTCTAGTGGACCCTGCTGACTGAGGTGATCCTTCTCCGCGATAGTTGGGCGCACCGTTGACGTCGAGGCGATCCCACACCGTTTGCCTTGGTGCTTGTGTGGATACCTGACGCATCTCGATACGCGGCACATGTGGTTCTTCAAGATGATGACTCACGGCTGGGCGAGTCCTTGGTTGGTCTTCGTCAGTAGCTAGAGAGTTGTGGGCCACAACCTCCGCTCTTTCTGCCGCCTTCTTTAGGGAATCCCTCTCTTGCTCGAGGGCTGTATTCCTCTTAAGGAGGTTTAGCAGCTGGAAATCAGCAGCCGAGATCTCGTATGTAGCCTGAGGCTTGCTTCCTTGAATAGCGTGTTCTTTGCCAGATCGACGCCTCGGGGATGACGGGTCTCGCCGATCGCTGTGCCCTTCTGGATGGCTGCCTTGCGACCCCAGCCGCTTCCGAACATTTCTTCGGTTGGTTGCAACCGAGACTTTTTGTTCTTCTTCGATCAGCATATCGTTTGTTCGTTTAGCACCCGCCTTTGGTGGGTTGGTGCTGGCCTTCACCATCGGGCGTGTTGATGTCGGCGTGATGAAGGCGTTGAGGTTGATTTGGAGGAGGACTTGTGGCTCATCACCACAAGCTGAATAGGAGTCGGTAGAGGTGTGGGTAAGACCTCTATCGATATCCCACAGACGGCACCAAAGATTGTGGGGGGAAATTTCCGAGTCACCTTGATCGAGAATCCCACCCCACAGTCTTGATTGAATTGGATTGTTTGTAGAGTTAGAGATTAGAAAGCTGAGAAGGAGAGAGATGACACATGGAGTTGTTGTCGAAGTTCGGTCTTACGACCTACGTCTCCGGGCGAGAGGTGCCACCTGATCTTCACTATAATATGAATATAAAGGGTTGAGCGTTCTCTCGACAGGCCGAAAGAAGCTTTTTACAGTGGGGGTTGCACGGAGCAACAAGAAAAGAAACTAGGAGGAGAGAAGTAAGCTCTTGCACTTGCTCTGGATCTGGAATCCCTCTTCCTCTGATCGAATGACCAACCCTCTTTCTGGATGCCTCGGGGGTCCTTTTATAGTGTAGGCATGTGCCCGATATAGCAGTGATGACGTGACACTGGTTCTGGGCCTCCTTGCTGGGCCCTTATTGGGCCGTTGTTCGGGCCCAATAAGGGGGAGGGCTTGATCTGCGAGCCCCGTAGAGTGGGCCCATGAACCTGGGTGGGCTTACTCACTTGGGCCGTTGCGCGGGCCCATGCCGCTCTGATCCGGTCCGGTACAATTTTTTGCACCCACAATAACATCTAAGGAGGGCCCGTTGAGGAGCCGGTTTGAGATGCTCTAAACCTCTGGTTCTGGTTCAAACCGGCCCAACCCTCTTAGTCTGGTTTGTTTATCAAAAACACTGACACATAGGTGAGACAAAAACTAAAAGAACAATACTTGGCGGCCACACCTGGGCCATTAGCCTCTTGCCCTAAATGATGTGGCAGCACCTGATTGGGGGAGGGGGGGGGGGATTGGACGTATGCAACACTTTATTGTCCCTATTGTTCTGCTTTAATAGGTCATGTGGTAGTCTGATTGTGCCGTAAGCTGATTGTGGCGTAAGCAAGTGCAACGCTCTGGTCGTACAGAAAAAAAATGTCCTCTTTTATATCACTTGCACAAAATACTTCTACCAATTATGCGCTTCCACATCAGCTAGGGCAAGAGTTTTTTGCCTCAAATATCGCAATCAGGTATTGTTCAAAGAAAAACACGTCAAAGTGGTAGGTGGCCGCTTTCGTGTGCCACTTGTACAATCGAAAGGCAACACTCAATTGCCATTAAAACTTCGCCTACAACAAACTTTGAGTATTTTGGAACAATTACAAAAATATAGAAAAGATACATTTTAGGATTTTTTTTTTTTCGTATTTAATATCTATACAACATGATACGTCTGTTCTTGATATTACGAGTCTCTCGTCCTCAAAAACTTCTTGTCAACAAAAATGATGGGTATTAATCTAGTTGTCGATCAAGATCAGAGAGAGAGAGAGAGAGAGAGAGAGAGAGAGAGAGAGAGAGAGAGATGATAAGAAAACTCCATCTCTTTCTTTCTTCATCCTTTTCTAGACGTCATGTGGCAACCTCAAGAGAATGCTCGTGCTCTCTCTAGAACCGCTTGCGCTCTTTTTTTTTTTTTTCCTATTGAAGTTAACCAATTTCAGCAAAATCCCAAAACCAATTAATGTGTTTTTTTTTAAAACAAATGCCATGCCACCCATGGGCATTGCAGATGCCCATAAGCATTGGACAGGTTGGCCAAGAAAAGGGGTTGAATGAAAGAAACTCATATTATCCTAGGCCCATGTAACTATGTAAGTGGCAGAGTCGTAAATATTTGTGTGTCGGGTTATTGCATCATCTTTGTAAATAAAAAATTAAACTAAGCAATCAATTTACGTCCTTACCTAAATACCCTTGTCAACTTTCAAAATGCGCAACTCACCCACTCAAATCGAAAACTCTGGTTATCGCCCGCGAGTGTTCATCCTGTAACTGCTGACTGGTCGATAAATAGAGTAAATCAACTAGTTTCTAATGATCTATACTTCATCTGAACTTTTAGAAATCTGAGAGAGCATTATGTAAAGAGCAAACAACTCCAAAATGTTTTTCAACAGCCGAAACTGTTTGATACTCCACAGGCTCCAAATGACACCACAGGAAAAAAAACAAAAAAACAAAAAGACATTCACTACAATCTGCTACAACCTTGGAAGAACATCCACTTGTGGTGCTGTACATGCCAAGGCACCATGGCAACTCACTCCGAAACTCAATCTCTCCCTGTTCTGTTAGCCGGCCATTCCGACGCCTCCATTCTCCACATCGATCTCACCCATCCCCGTATCCTCCTCTTCTTCGCTGCCTTCGTCACCGTCAACCTCCTCGTTAGCTGACCATAGTTTTGCCATGTGCTCTGCAAGGAGCTTGTCATCTCGTTCACTCACCTGCAAAGCCACCAACACCGTACATAATTAGCCATCAAAGGAATCAGACCTACAGACGTAGAAAACTGGGACGAGAGAGCACAATTTAGTCCTCTTTTACTACAAACACTACGGAAAATATTATGCAATTGAACTCACAGCTCTTGGAGCCTCCTTCAAAGTAAGCTTCCCCTTGTGACGGTCGATCTCTTCGGTGCAGGCCTTGATCGCGTTATTCAGAACAGATATCCCTTGTTCCTGTCAACAATAAACATAGCTTGGTAAAAACTGGAGGAATAGATAACAGGGTAACTATGATTCGAGAAAACTTGATGATTTACCCCTAGCAGAGAGGTAGGTATCCACAAATCAGTCCATGGGCTTATTGAAACCAAAAAAGCAAATGGGAAAGCAGCAATATAAGGATTTACATTTTTTAGGTACAGTAAAAAGGTTATAAAAAAAAGTTTTTCTGGGTTTTATAAACCACAAGTTCAACCAAGTTTAATAGTCTTTTAACCACTTAACCATATATTCGCAAATCAGAATGAGCCATTTGTTCTATAATTGAAAGCTATTGATTTTGTCGAAATAGGCCGCCAGCCTATACCCCGTCTCTCTCTCTCTCTCTCTCTCTCTCTCTCTCTCTCTCTCTCTCTCTCTCTCTCTCTCTATATATATATATATATATATATATATATATGATCGGCTGACCCATATTTTTTTGACACATCATCCTAATCATTGGATTGGGTTTCAGAATGTGCTGATTTTTTGTAGAGGTGCTATCTGTGGTATGCTGATCATACCTAAAAAAAAACCAACACATTCTAAAACCTCTAGGTGCATCAAATGTGCTCTTCAAATCAACGGTTGAAATTGACGATCGAAAAAGCTTATAACATTTGATGACCCTAGAGGTTTTAGAATGTACAGATTTTTGTGAGGATGATCAACATACCATAGATATTAGCTCGACAAAAAATCAGGACATTCTGAAACCCGAATCCAACATTTAGGATGATGGGTCAGAATATGGGTCAAAATTTCATGGGTCATCCAATCCTAACCCATATATATATATATATATATATATATATATATATATATATATATATATATATATATATATATATATATATATATATATATATATATATATATCATTCAAACTACTAGAACTTGGATATAAACCAAATCCGAATCAGACCAGATTAGGGGGCATAATGATAATGCACGTTCATGGGTTTGAACTGGCCAAAATCGGAACCGATTTGGGTTCTAACAAACTCTCAAACCATACTTCAAATTGACTACATTCACTAGCTTTAACAACCATGTGTTCAAAAAAAAAATCTAATCTATGTAATTTTTTAGTGATAGCAGAATTGGAATGACACGTTAACATGTATGCCTAGAAAAAAAAGTGCTCTAAACAAGTTTTAAGTGTATTTTGATGAAAAATAGGTCTTTTTATTATCTAAGGCTATATTTGTAGTATAACAAAGTGATTGTTTACGGTATAATGATGATGAAGTCCACTTAAAAAATGATGGCCAAGAATTACAACAATTTGATTTTTTGATATCTTGGGTTTGTCATACAGAAGAATGGAGAGATAGACGATGATATATCCATTAGGATTAGAGCGGGTTGGATGAAGTGAAGAGGGGCCTCGGGAGTGCTATGTGATCGACGCATACCTTTAAAACTCGAGGGTAAATTTTACAAGACAGCAATAAGACCTGCAATGTTATACGGTTAAGAATGTTGACCTTAAAGAGAACTCAAGCTCATAAGATGGGTGTGACAGAGATGAGTGCAGAAAAACTATTAGGAATAGAGTGAGGAATGAGTGCATTCGTGAAAATGTTGGAGTGTTACCAATTGCGGACAAGATAGTAGAGTAGATTAAGATGGTTTGGCCATATACAACATAGATATAGGCGGACCAGATAAGGAGAGGATGCCATATTAGTGTTGAAGGTCCAAGAATGAGGGGAAGACCTAGAATAACATTGATGGTAGTAGTTAGAAAAGAAATGGAAAAACTTTCTTTGACAACAGATATAACCCTAACTAGAAATGAATGGCAAATGATTCATAAAGCCGACCCCAAGTAGATGGGATGTAGCTTGATGGTTATGGTTATGGTAAGGCTGTGTTGGTACACTTAATTAGTCAAAATTTTCATTCGCAGAATCTCAAATAATAATAGAAATGGATGTAAACTATTAAATAACTAATTCAAAATATGTAGTGTTGTTTGCTTGCTAGAGAAGGAGGAATGGTGAGGGAATCCTGTCAGAAAACATGAGGGAGAAAATGGAACACTAGAAGAGAGTGGGGAGAGAAGAGGGATAACTTGTGTACTTGTCAAGGATATATAAAGGCAGAGAAATTGCCATGTGGACATGGGGTGAATGATAAGAATGTAACTAAGCTTCCTAGCAAGTATGGTTTTCCTATCATGAGATTTTTATCGCATCCTTAAACGTGAGGGAAAAGCTATCAAATAAACTAGAAATTGATAATATGTCCAACATGAAAACGCTGAATTTTAAATGCTGAATTTTGTGATTAGTATAATCAAAGAGATTGTTGCAGAAGGCAAGGACTTGGCGATAGCCGATAGGTTTAATTTCAACTTAGGCAGGCATCTAGGAAATTCCGAGTGAAAATTTATGACAGGGACTAGGTTCATTCACATACAAAGTAGGGTCAGAGATGGGTGTGCACGATAAATGGCATAGCCTAGGTTACTAGACTACAATATGGGTGAGATCTGGAGAGTCCAGGGTCCCTAGAATTAGTTGGGAAGGATTTCTGTTGCTGTCAAGAAATTCCAGTAACAAAATTTTATGGGTTTGCTGAAGAAAACGCTTGAACTTTGTGATGAAAGTTAGCTTATGGGTGTGGAATCACTGAAGGAATAAGACTACAATATACTTTACTAAATTTAAATGTTACGAATTTATTTATAACAGAAAATCAGTAACTTAAACCATATATAATTTTAAACATATGTAGCATGGATGTTTTTTGAATAAAAATAAATGCAGAAATTCACAATAATTTGCTTGAATTAACAAAAAATTATTAATTGACAGCTCACTAATGGCACAGAAATTAACTTGAGGAAGACAACTAATCCGCCAAAACGAACATGAAATTGCGACGCAGATATATTCTATCCAGAAAATAAAATTCCGCACCAAATAAATGAATCAGTACAAACGAAGAGAAATAAGATTAGAAGATGGAGAAAACTCATACTTTTGCAAAAGCCCCAAATTATTTCCCTAATCCTCCTTGCCAAATGCTTAATTACATGGAGTTAATACAATTTAATACAAGCATACAACATGACTCATCAACTACAGAACCTTCAGTATGGCACTTGATATAACATTATCCTTAATGCAATACAATATTCATTAATGACCACATGAAAACTAAAAAGGCATCTTAAGCATGTATATACTAAATCCCACAAATGCACCAAATATTATTAAGATAAATTTGGTTAGTTTCCATTACCCACTTGAACCAAATTTCCATCTGGATCCTCATAAATTCCATGGGGACAATCATGCCATATGATTTGACGATGGGATGGCCCAAATTGCATCAATAAGAATGAAGATTCGGTCTTAGGAAGGTTTCGGACCCAACCCAATTTGAGCTTAAGGAATATGAAGAGGGGAGGGGAAAGAGGGGGAGGGGAGGATCATAAAATCCAACTATAGAAGTTGAAATTTATCAAAATCAGATAATGTAATTTGATTACATCTAAAGAACTAAAATATACTACAACGATCTCCATATTAATAGAGAACCCTCTCTTTTAAATTTTAATCCAAGCAATCCCCTTTCTTCTCCCCTAACCAAATAAAAGCCTAGAAGACTTAATCCTCCCCCTTACATTTCCTTTATTTCTTTTTTCCTCTCTTTTCAATCATATATGCATTTTGGTTCCCATGGGGTCCCCAAAGTCGTCGGAAAATAGAAAGAAAAGGGACGGAAAGTCACAGAACCTCCAACTGTTTGTTAGGCACAAGCGGAAAAGTGTACCTAAAAACCAGGGTGAAGTACAATCCATCTATGGATGGGACTCCGGTCCTCTCTTCTCAATCTGATACATGGCCAAGTGGCCAACTACTACTTAAGCCACTTTGGCATGTTTATTGCAATTAAAAACCATAAATATACAAAAGTCCCTAATTTCCACATTCTTACGAAAAAGCTCAAATGTGCACAAAATAAAAGAAATAAATTGTACAAAGTTCATAAACTAGTCTTAAAGGCCCAAAATGGCTAGCGAAATGATCTAATTGTCCACTTCTCCGTGACAGTCCCTAGATGCTCGTTTCTAATCTCTCCCCATTGGGAAGTGTCTCTCATTGACAATGAAATGAGCTTACAAGGATCCATTGATGAGTATGGAGAGTTAAACAATGTGACACAACGAATTTGGGACATCACAAATAGAAGGTCGGACAAATATAACAACGAATCTGGGAGTGTTTCTTTTAAGGCTTATAAACTTAGGCATGTATTAAATGTCATCTGAAATATTTAAGGCCTTAATAAAGGCACAATGACTTGGTTCGATGATTCACATAGCACACCTTTAAGTCCAATAGTAAACATCTAGATAAAAAATTTGAAATTTTATTTAAAAAGACAACAAATGAGTTTGAAGACATATAAGCGCTGCAAACTTATTTGTGGGGAGCCTCTAAAATCATAAATTTCAAATGTTTTAGATATCCTCGTGAACAAGTTCGAAAGATTTCTATGCCTTCTCACATGATCATCAAACAATGCAATCAGAGTTCGTAGCCCTTCTATACATTAAGCAATCAAAATGTAGTTCGTATAACCTTGTGTAGCAAACCATTTAAACAGATGCAATAAAACTTCCCTAACTCCATTGTACGATCTTCTATCAACCTCCCCCTCCACGACCACCCCCACCCCTCCATTTGCAGTCACCAAAAATAACATCGTCGCAGAAAAAAGACATCACAAAATATGTAGGAAATAGCATGGTTCTAATGAAAGCAACATAGAACCTGATCAGGTGAACCAAATAAATTGATCACCAACCTTGTCGAGAGTGTGGGTGGTTAGAACATAAAGGGGAGGAGCAACTAGTTTCATCTTCACAGGACAATCATCGTTCCCTGCAGCTTCAGCTTTCCTCATAGCTTCCTGCATAGCAATTGACTTCCCATGTTTCAGCAAAATGAAAAAAAAATATATGAAGAGATAGAGAAGGAGAAATAGAATCTCCAAAAACCTTAATGTGGAGAACCCCATCAAACATAAAGCATTTCATCTCGATGTCAGCTCGAATCTTCAGCGGCTGCGGGGTCATCCTCCTCCGGATGTTCTTGACCAGAGCATCCTTGACGTCGGCCGTCAGTGCCGGTACCACCTTAGTCACCTGAATCGACACCGAATCTCTATATAAAGGAAAAAAAAATAACCCATCAGGATCAAATCTTTTAAGAGGCATCACCTCCTGGCCATCGGAGCCGACTTCCTTGACTTCACGAGTGAGGGTGTCGAGGATGGAATCGGGGTCGGCGACGATGAGCTTGAAGGCCTCGAAGGCATGTCCGTACTTTCGGTAGAGGGGCCAGCCGACGTGGACGTAGAGATCTTCGAGGTCGAGGGACAGAGTCTCGGCGACGTGGCGCATGATGGAATGGACGAGCTTGGATTTGTTGTAGCGCTCCTCGCAGCCATTGATGTCCTCCTCGGAGACGCGGCGCTTGGAGAGGTCGATGTAGCCCTTGTCACGGTCGACGCGGAGGACCATGACGGGCTCCTGGCGGCCGACCTTGATGAGGGAGGAGACGCTGCGGATGCGGCGGCGGGAGAGCTCGGAGAAGAGGATCATACCCTCGATGTTGCCGTACTCGAGGAGGGAGACGTACGCCCCCATGTCGGCGATGTTCTTCACCTGGATCATCACCGCCATGTCCACGTCCGGGTACTTGGCCTCGTACATCCGGCACTCCAGATTCGGCGTCTTGTTCGTCGTCGACGTCATCGGGGAATCACGGGAGGAGCTAGGGTTAGGGTTTCCCGGGAGGAGCTAGGGTTAGGGTTTCCCGGGAGTCCGCTAGGGTGCTCGCTCTTGTAGACGGAGACTGAACAAGTAGGGGTGGCAATGGACTCCGAAAACCAGATCTAAACCCGACCCGAAACACCGGGTTTGGGTACAGATTTTATACCCGAAACATGTTATGGGTATACAAACTCATTAACTTTTGGGTATGGGTACCTCAATACCCATACCCGAAACCGATTGCCCCTCTAACTTATGCATACTGGATAAAGTTTGACTCCAAATTCATTGTCTTATACCCAAATTCTAACCATTGTAATAAGAAACCAAGAGCCTCTTAACATTGCATTGTGATGCCTTGGTTTTTTTTTTCTCAACTAATTACATAAATGATGGAGAAAAAGAGACAAAATTATATCCAATTCATACCCTAAACCCGTACTAAAACTGAAAACCTGATTGGATATGGACATGAACCCGACTAATTACCACCCCTATGAACAAGGCTCTGGTTTTATTGGGTGTGGCTATCTACAACTCACATTTTGAGGATGGCAACCCCACTTAAAAGGCAAGCTCCGGTTTATTAAGAGCAACCCTCTTTCAAAGGGCACCCCTACACCCTACTCCGCTCCCCTCAGTTATTTGCGAAGCTCGTGCACATCGCCCACCCACAGCCGATCCCATGTAGGCCACCGTGTGTCTGATGTCACCGATCTCATCCAACCCATGTTGCAGCCTCCTTCCTCCTCCTAGTTCCTACCCCCCCTCTTCCTCCATTTGAAAATTAGTGACTCGGTCATTGGAGGCTAAGCTCCACTACCTTACATTGAGCCATAAAAAAGAGGTCAGGTGTATCTGTAGATCACTTGACCATTAGAGCGGTGGCCGAATGCTACTACAATGCACTTGGTCTCCTGCGACCTAATGAGTTGCAGATGACTCGCAATAAAAACTAGCCGAGTATAAAAAGAACAAGAAGGGGAGGAAAAGGAGGAAGAAAAGGTGGAGGACAAGGAAGAAAAAAGAAATGGAGGAGGAGGAGGAGGGCGGCGACCTGCGATAGCGGCTGTGGCGTGGGTTCCCTAATCTATAGACTTGGTCACATAGAGGATCATATTGTGTTTTTTTTTAAACTGGGAATACCCTTGGTGTGGACACGGAAAAAAGCGCGGGTCGTCTTTATTGCGAATCACACGAGATTACAAATGTGGCCGGGACCCGGGTTGCTCGGGTGTAGCGAGTCCGGGCTGCGGCGAGTTTTGATCAGGGGATTGTGGGAAATATCTTCTGGGGGATCCCTTTGATCCGCGTCTCCACGTGGTATTCGTGCGAGAGCTCTGAAGGAGTTGCCCAGGACAGAGGTTTTTACAGGGAGAGGGTTTTGGAGAGGCTAAGGAATATCCACCGTTGCTTTGTCCCTTCCGTGCTTCGCGCTTTCTCGGCTAGGGGGTTTTCGGCTTCGTTCCTCGGTCTTCGTGTCTCCCTCGTTCCTTGCTTGACCTCGGTGTCCTTGATCGTCGGTTCGCGGCGTCGATCGAGGTTTTGGCGTTAGCTTTGGCTTTGGCTTTTTGGCTTTGGCTTGGCTCCGGCGTGGCTCTGGCTTTTGCTTTGCTTCGGCGCTTGCACTTGGACGTAGCTGGGAGAGACTTGCGGTGCTTTCGTTCTTCCGGACTTCGCGTCGTATCGGCTAGAACGTGCGGTGCTTTTGCTCGTGGCCGGCGTAGTCGCTTGGCTTTGGCACTTGCGTTGCTTTGGCGCGGGCTTTACTGGGGCTTTGCTTTGGCTTCTTGCGTAGGCTTTAGCTTCAGCGTCAACTCGATCTTCTTCCTCGAACAACGTAGGCTACTTCTCCGGTGCTTCGACGGTTTGAGTGTCGACGGGACTTCTCCTCTTCTCCGGGCTTCTTTGGCGTGATCGGAGTCGAAGAATGCTTTCGAAGATGGTGGGGGTAGCACCGATCTCCGTGCGACGGTTGTGGCGTTGGCTTTTGTTGATGAAGACGACGAGGGTAGCGACGGTCTCCGTGCGACGGTTGTAGCGTCGGCTTTTGTTGATGAAGACGACGGGGTAGCGACGCTTCAGACGATCTGCTCCAGGCTTTCTTCTTCGTGGATGGGGCAGGCGTTGGTCGAAGACGACGGGGTGATGACGCTTCGCTTCTCTCCTCCGGGCTTTGGGGCTTGATCGGGATCGAGGATTTGTTGGAGCCGACGGGGTAGTGCCGCTCCTCTTCTTCTCCGGGCTTTTGGGCTTGATCGGAGTCGAAGGCTTGTTGGAGACGACGGGGTAGTGCCGCTCCTCTTCTTCTCCGGGCTTTTGGGCTTGATCGGAGTCGAAGGCTTGTTGGAGACGACGGGGTAGTGCCGCTCCTCTTCTTCTCCGGCCTTTGCTTCTGGCGTCTTCGGAGTCGAAGGGTTCTTCTTCTCCGAGCTTTCTTCTTCGTGCACGGAGTCGAAGGGATGATCTTCGTGTGCAAGGGCCTTCACGTTGATGAGGACTTTCAGTAAGCCGATCCCTCGGGACAGGCTTGACTGTGCCTCGTGAAGCCTTGGGTCGATGAAGAAGCGCTTCCTCTTCTGCAGAGCTCCGGCGTTTCGTCTTCAATTTTCCGACCTTGGTGACGATTATGGTGTCGGCATCTTCTCCGGGCTTTTGGGCTTGATCGGAGTCAAAGGCCTTGTTGACGACGACGGGTGTAGCGCCGCTTCTCTTCTTCTCCGGGCTTTTGGGCTTGATCGGAGTCGAAGGCTTTGTTGAAGGTGACGGGTGTAGCGCCGCTTCTCTTCTTCTCCGGGCTTTTGGGCTTGATCGGAGTCGAAGGCTTGTTGGAGACGACGGGGTAGTGCCGCTCCTCTTCTTCTCCGGGCTTTTGGGCTTGATCGGAGTCGAAGGCTTGTTGGAGACGACGGGGTAGTGCCGCTCCAGACGATCTGCTCCAGCCTTTCTTCTTCGTGGATGGTGCAGACGTTTGTCGAAGACGACGGGGTGGTGACGCTTCGTTCCTCTTCTCCGGGCCTTGGAGCTTGATCGGAGTCGAGGGTTTGTTGGAGTCGACGGGGTAGTGCCGCTCCGAGCTTCTTCTCCGGGCTTTTAGGCTTGATCGGAGTCGAAGGCTTGTTGGAGACGACGGGGTAGTGCCGCTCCTCTTCTTCTCCGGGCTTTTGGGCTTGATCGGAGTCGAAGCTTGTTGGAGACGACGGGGTAGTGCCGCTCCTCTTCTTCTCCGGGCTTTTGGGCTTGATCGGAGTCGAAGCTTGTTGGAGACGACGGGGTAGTGCCGCTCCTCTTCTTCTCCGGGCTTTTGGGCTTGATCGGAGTCGAAGCTTGTTGGAGACGACGGGGTAGTGCCGCTCCTCTTCTTCTCCGGGCTTTTGGGCTTGATCGGAGTCGAAGGCTTGTTGGAGACGACGGGGTAGTGCCGCTCCTCTTCTTCTCCGGGCTTTTGGGCTTGATCGGAGTCGAAGCTTGTTGGAGACGATGGGGTAGTGCCGCTCCTCTTCTTCTCCGGGCTTTTGGGCTTGATCGGAGTCGAAGCTTGTTGGAGACGACGGGGTAGTGCCGCTCCTCTTCTTCTCCGGGCTTTTGGGCTTGATCGGAGTCGAAGCTTGTTGGAGACGACGGGGTAGTGCCGCTCCTCTTCTTCTCCGGCCTTTGCTTCTGGCGTCTTCGGAGTCGAAGGGTCCTTCTTCTCCGAGCTTTCTTCTTCGTGCACGGAGTCGAAGGGATGATCTTCGTGTGCAAGGGTCTTCACATTGATGAGGACTTTCAGTAAGCCGATCCCTCGGGACAGGCTTGACTGTGCCTCATGAAGCCTTGGGTCGATGAAGAAGCGTCTCCTCTTCTGCAGAGCTCTGGCGTTTCGTCTTCAATTTCCCGACCATTTTTTCCTTCCCCCACCCCCTCTATTTATAGGCAAAGAGGTGGGGAGAGAGATATGGGAACTCTTTAATTTTAAATCCCTTTTGTATCTCTCTCATAATTACCCGGATTTTATTCATCCATTGATGAAGGGAATAACATTTAGTTGTTTTCCTTTTCTGGCGGGTGCAATTATGGCTGGATTTTGCACACGAAATCGATGGCGATCGGGCGCTTCGTCTTGTGCGTCGGATCGAGGGATCGGCGCAGATCCGCGTGTGTGCAGACGTCATACGCTACCTCCCCCCGCGCATGGCGGTATTTTTTCCTTTTCTTTCTTTTCTTTCCTTTTCTTTTCTTTCCTTTTTCTTTTCTTTCCTTTCTTTTCTTTCCTTTTTCTTTTCTTTCTTTTTTTCTTTTCTTTCTTTTTTCTTCCCTTTCCTTGCAGGGCCGGCCGGCCCCTCCATGGGGTTCGGTCCCCACTAGGGCCGGCCCTATGGGGTTCGGACCCTAGTAGGGGCCGGCCCCTCTTGAAGTGGGGTCCGGGTCCGCATCGGCGCGCGCGAGTCGGGTCCGCGTGTCGGGTTTGCATCCGTGTCGGTGCGCGCGAGTTGGGTCCGCGTGTCGGGTTTTCATCCGCGTCGGCACACGTAAGTCGGGTTCGGGTCCGACGAAATTCGTGTGTCTACACTTGGTAAATCATGAATTGTAGATAACCAATGGATTAAAATTTTGATTAAAATATCAAAATTTTAGTAAAGTATTTGGGTTTCGATTGAGACCGAAACAAAAGGTAGGTGCAAAACCACAAAAAGATAAAATTTTGATCGATTTCAGTGCATTTTCGGTTTCGAGGTATTTTCATAATTTCGACAGAAAACTAGCTCATGAATTTTGTAAAATCTATGAGCTAATTTTTGGGAACCTATGGGCATTTAAAGGGGGGGGGGTCTAATTTCGATCGAAACCATCAGGTTTCGATAGTAACCACCCCACTTCATTAAATTTTGATTGAAACCATTGAAACCTCATCGAATCTCGCCACCGGAGGGCCGGGGTCGTCGGAATCATCGAAATCCAACGTCGAACCTCGCCGGAGTCACCGGAATTCCATGCCAGCATTGTCGAATTTTTCCTTCGGAGCTTGCAGGATTAAATAGAAAATCATTGTTGGACCTCTCCGAATTCTTTGGATTCGCCATTCGATTTATCGGATCTCATCGCCCGATTGATCATATTTCGTCGCCAGGTACAAAAACTTATAAATTAATCTGTATTATTCTTTTTATTTTTACAGATAGTTTCACAACCTCCCCCGCACAAAGATTCAAGATCAAAAGACATAGGCTGGTAGCATGGGTTCCCTTTAGACGCAAAGAAGCATAAGTCACAATATAGATATCGTGGCAAATGAATCAGAAGTTGAGGTGTTACACAGCTGAAGCAAATACCTCGTTGACTGCTTTCTTGATGTAGCAGAGTGCTTGAAAGCCCAGACTGAGGTCAAAATAGCCATGCACACTTTATTAAGGAACAGAAAATACGAAGGAGTTCAGATTCGGACCTCCAGACCACTGAAGAAGAAAGGACGGATATAAACTCCATCCACCAGTAGGCGTTCAGAACTAGATGATGATATCGAGTACCCGCCAGATATCGAGGCAAAAGAGGAGATGGTACAATATCGATAGACAATCTTAGATTCTAGACGGACCTAGCGGGAGCAATCTGAGAGAGACTAGATGTTGGTGTAGTTTGGACCCAGCAGCAATGACAGTGGAACTGGTTTATCAACCGGGGGTTACAGTGGTGGTGGGGCGTCAGGGGCTGGAGATGATGAGCTAAGTTGGACGATCGAAGAAGAGTTGACTTGGACGAGCGAAGATAATTGATTTTGTCTTTTTCATGACGCAAACAGTGTAAATTTATATAAATAATCCAAGCATTAGTGTGTGTTTTCTTCAAACAATTCAAGTAAATATGTATGCACAACTATAAAAGACTTTAATTTAAAATTAAAAACATCCAACATAATACCCCTTTTTGGATCATTTTGATTTTTTCCCATCATTTTGGTTGAAATTTCGGTTTAGAACTTGATCGAAACCAGACACAAAATCGAAGTTTAAAACCATGAGAGTTAACCACACCCAATTTTATTAGGGCCTTTGGGTGGGATAATCTTTCTTTTTGTTGGAGGAGGTAGAGGCAATGCTTTAAAGGGGTGAATCCGAACTGAATTAAACTAATCCTGTGCATCCAAACCGATTCATTTGGGGCTATTGCGGATCAATAGAAAGGCTGAGCCCTAATCCATTAGGGGGAGCAACTAGGTAGGCTAATGTCCTATTTTAAACCAATTATCTTTTTTAGGGCAAATTATAAATATCTTCCTTGAACTATACAAATAATTTCACATTAGTTTCTCGAAGTTTGTTTTTCTCCACAACTTGACCTCTTGAACTATGCACCATCTGCAGTTAACCCCCTCCGTCAAATTTCACATTAGCTTCTCGAAGTTTGTTTTTCAACTCCCAAATTTAGTTTTTAGGGATAGATGTTAAGTTTGACGATTGAATGTTGACGAATGGGGTGATCAAGCACACGGGGCATCATTTAGGGGGTCAAGTTATAAACAAATACATGAGGGACCAATGTGAAATTAGGTGTATAACTCGGGGGATGTTTTTATAATTTCCCCCTATGTTTTATTATTGTTCTAGTGCATTTTGGTAATATTTCTTGATTTGCATTAGTTTTAATTGGACTAGTGCATTTTGGTAATATTTCTTGATTTACATTAGTTTTAATTGGACCTTAATATGTGAAGTTTAGATCAATATTGAGTAAAGTAGCCTAGTAAGCTTCTTTATTCTGTCCATGTATCAAATTAATTTTTTTTCTTCTAAATAGCAATATTTAAAAAAACTTATAATATTACTATTCAGAAATTATTTTCAAAAGTGATCCTGACAATCATATATGAAGCAAGATTGAAATCAAGATTAAGGCTATGTATATGAAAGATGGAATATGTTGTATCGCTTATTCGAACTCTTGACCAAGGCCACGGGTTGCTTATCTAATAATATCCAATCCAATAGTCTAATATTAAAATGGAGCCTCTCTCATGTGTTATGACACATGAACAACTTTTGAAGAGTCGGAATCCTTCTCCCTTGTGTGAAGGCGGCTCTCTCTCTCATAAATCCTACTAAAAACGTACTATAAAAATAATAAATACCCATTCAATAGCATTTCATGGTCATTTGATATTAATTAGAAAATTCATTAGTATTGTCCTTCTCCATATTGCAATCTCTCCAGATTGCACGCTTTTTCGAACGGCGGTGATGTTGTCTGTGCTAAATGGTGTGCATCAAGTTCATCCGGGCATTGCCCGGTTTCTTACTAGTGTAAGAATGTAACGGTAATGTTATTATTGAATTAAAAAGTATATTAAGAATAATATTTTATTGGCTAAATAAAGCACTTTCTTTATTGTGTACACAGCTAAAATCAAAGAGTTAATTGCTGAAGAAGCACATGAAGGATGAAATGTTGAAACAACACACCCCACAAGTAAAGGCAATGGTTACCAAACCACCATCAACATGAGTCTTCAGCTGACCCACGAAACACAAAACAAGCCGCTGAGCCGTCTGCTTCCCTCTGAAACTGGGAATCAGCTCATTTGGAGTCGTGAATCGTTCATCTGTAGAACCCGATGCACAAATGCCATACCCATCCGATGACACGCACCCCCAGTGAATCGCACTCAGCCACTAGTGTGCACTATCCGGACGTATGCCAGTGACTCGCACAGGTCTTCTGATGTCGGTTCAGCAAATACAGCCAGTCTGTTCGGTTCCATGTAGTTGGAACTCTCAGTCAACATTGTGCGTCCCGTCCGTTTGGTTCCGTGTAGTTGCCCAAAATAATTATACAGAAACTTACAAGATGTAAGTAAATTATCAGACTGCAAATAATATACAGAAGAATACATAGGAAGGAGACCCACAAATCCAACAAGAAAGAAATCTATTAAGAGAACAAAGAGGAGATGTAAGGTGTGCAGTACACTAGCCACTTAATAATACTTCACCGGACCTTGTGCGGTCAGAGCAAACCCACGACAGGCCATGGTGTGACGCCACCGGCAGGATGCGGGAATCTCACGATAGACACATGCCTCACCACCGAGAAAGCTTCGTTGAGTCGTGCAGCTCGGACCATGAACTGGGACGCCTTCTGCATAGATTACCACCCATCAGATAAACGAGACATCAGGAAGGCAAACCAAAATGCTCCTTTGATCACAAATTCATTAACGGAACGTGTTAATGTAGATGCAACAAGAATCAAAGAAAATATATCATTTGTCAGCATGATTTCCTGTTGGAAATTTACTAGGCCAGATGGACTGTGCTTTATCAGTAATTGATCAATTTCTGTACCGCCAAAAAACAATAACCGCCGCTACCAAGCCTTTAGCAGACCAAAATTCAGTCCACCATATATCCAACCCTATATCAAGATGTCTCCACAAAAGATATAGAACAGAAATGTACCACCATCGGGTGCCATCTGGACGTCGACACCTCCCACAAGTTGTGACGATATTCCTAGTGATGCAGGATATGAGTGCAAGTGTGTGTGAGGTGAGAGATCAACTAATAATTCCAATGCCAAATAATTGCTAACACAAATTTAAACCGATGCAAACTCCAATTACGATGATCTTCAGATAGCAGAGAAATTATGAACAAAGGGCCTAATTGTTTGCATGTATTCCCAAGCATGTAAAGTTTCGCAATTTATTCGATCGACAGGAAATCGAGAGATTCCAATGACTAAGGTTCACTTTAATTTTGCTTTCATCTTGTCCCATGGAGTGATGGGCTCCTGACCATCCCTTCTCATTACACTTTCAACGTTGTTCCAATAAAGCTTGGCTTGCCCAATGAGCTTCATCTTGGCAAAGAGCACTTTTTTATTTTCGGACAACTCGTACCATTGAAAATAATGATCCTTGTCAGCAATCCAGTCAAGAAATACTTTCGAATCAAGATGCCTGACAGAGTTTGGAGCTTCAATCTTGATGCTTCTCATCGCTTGTTCATCGAGGTCCTGATACTCTCTACCATACCACCTTCCCTGACCAAAGCCTTGATTGGTTCGATCATTCTCTCAGGCTCGGTCTCGCGTGTTTCCCCCGTTATGGGAACCTCCATCGCCAGAAACATTGCCCGTTGGGCGTCGAGATGCTTCTATTAGCTCCCTCAAACCAGTTCTATCTTCTTCTTGTCGCTTTTCCATCGCCTCTAACCTTGCCATGAAGGCACCAAGGACACTAGCAATGTTACTAGGATCCATGGGTTCAAATTCTCCTACAGGGGAAATAGTCCTACCACTCCTAAGGTTCATGCAAGGGGAGACTCTAATATGATGTGGTAAAGTGACAATGCAATCCTAGTCAAACCTGGCTCTGATACCACCTAGCTTATACTAAGAGGCTGTGTTTCAAATTTGGACGAGGGATCAAATCAACTAGGTGTCCAGTCCACTTTCAACCACCAGTCCAAATTGTTAAAACGTACAGGTGGTATCAGCTTTTATATATATATAGAGAGAGAGAGGAATGTTACAGTGAGCTGTGAGCTGCCGGTTTAGAAGGTGAGATGCGAGTATTTTGCCCCCCCCCTAGGAGTTTTGGAATTTAATGAAATTTGGTGAGGGTGTTGTCTAGGAAAAGATAATCATCCTCACCAATTTTCATCAAATTCCAAAACTTCTAGGGAGGTCAAATGGTTGAAGTCAAATCTGCCGTCCGCAGTCACCGTTAAAATCTGCAGATTTTGCTTCGACCATTTGACCCCCCTAGAAGTTTTGGAATTTGATGAAAATTGGTGAGGATGATCATCTTACCCTGGACAACACCCCCACCAAATTTCATCAAATTCCAAAACTTCTAGGGGGGTCAAAATACCCGCAGCTCATTTTCTCCTACCGCAGCTCACAGCTCAATGTAACAGCCCTCTCTCTCTCTCTCTCTCTCTCTCTCTCTCTATATATATATATATATATATATATATATATATATATATATATATATATATATATATATTTGTTGCTAGATTAGATATCATTTTTATATAGTTGTTCACTCTATACCAATCATAAGATGAAGTTTGGTGGCTACATGCTTTGATTCCAAACATGTGCGTTAATTATTTGGGATATGGCAAACGCATCAAAAATTTGGAACAAAAATTGCACATAAATTTGATAGAAATTGTTTGTTTTTTGCTTTAAAAAATAGTTTTGTACTAGATTGGCATTTACGTATTACAATTGTTATGGACATAAACAACGCTCATCTTTCGATCTCCTGCTTAATTATAGGGATTTATTTTTATTCTACATATGACTATACAGTAATATGCATATCCTTCTTAAGTTACGTCATAATCACTTATCTAATCTCTGACATGCTTGTACTGTTCTATAAGTGGGACGTTTTTTAAGCCATTGATCCTCAGTCAAGTACACAATGATGCTTAACATGAGCTGTGCTTGGGCAAAATATAAAAGGTAATATTTGGTATAGGTACTCTGTTATTTTAGCATGTAGTTTTTCCATTTTCCACCTCCTTTTCCACATCAAATACAAGTTATGGTTGGCGAAACTTTAGATTCTTCATGGATCAGAATCCAAATCTGAATTACTCTTAAGAGGATACAAACCCATGCCCATATAACAACACTAATTGATTTTGGATCGAGTCATTCTCGGATGGCGGATAATTGTCAAGTTAAGTTTTGTGGGTCAATTGATAGATGCAATAGCCTACACACTTTCATATTTTCAGTTTTATTCTAAGTTCCATTGGTCCCATTGTGAGCGCGGGAAAAGATTCGGGTCGTCTTTATTGCGGATCACACGAGATTACAAATTTTTGATCAGGAGATTGTGGGAGAGATCCTCTGGAGGGTCCCTTTGATCCGCGTCTCCACGTGGTATTCGAGCGAGAGCTCTGAAGGGGTTGCCCAGGACAGGGGTCTTTACAGGGTGAGGGTTTTTGAGAGGCTAAGGAGTTTTCGTCGTTGATTTTGTCCCGTCCATGCTTCGCGCTTTCTCGGCTAGGGAGGCCTTGGGCTTTGTTCCTCGGTTTTCGTGTCTTCCCCGATCCTTGCTCGACCTCGGCGTCCTTGATCGTCGGTTCGCGGCGTCGATCGTGTTTTTGGCGTCAGCTTTGGCTTTAGTTTTCGGCTTTGGCGTAGCTTTGGCGTGGCTCTGGCGTTTGCTTTGCTTTGGCGCTTGCGCTTGAACGTAGGCGGGTAGAGACTTGCGATGCTTTAGTTCTTCCCGACTTCGCGTCGTATCGGCTAGAACATGCGGTGCTTTGCTCGTGACCGGCGTAGTTACTTGGCTTTGGCACGTGCGTTGCTTTGGCGCGGGCTTTACCGGTGCGTCTGCTTTGGCTTCTGGCGTTGGCTTTGACTTTAGCTTTGACTCGATCTTCTTCTCGAACGGCGATGCTTCTTCAAGGCTTCTTTATTCTTCCGGCTTCCTCGACGGTTGTGGCGTCGGTCTTGGCTTTTCGGCGGGGGTAGCACCGATCTTCGTGCGACGGTTGTAGCGTCGACTTTTGTTGATGAAGACGGCGGGGGTAGCACCGATCTCCGTGCGACGGTTGTAGCGTCGACTTTTGTTGACGAAGACGGCAGGGGTAGCACTGGCTTCCGTGCGACGGTTGTAGCGTCGGCTTTTGTTGACGAAGACGGCAGGGGTAGCACCGACTTCAGGCCTTCTTCTCCCGGCTTTCTTCTTCGTGCGAGGAGTCGATGCCTTGATTGAAGACGACGGGTGTTGTCGGCTTCGATCTTCTTCTCCGGCCTTTGCTTATGGCGTCTTCGGAGCTGATGAAGATCGTTGGAGCAATCGGGTGATGACGGCTCCGGGTCTTCTTCTCCACGCTTTCTTCTTCGTGCGAGGAGTCGAAGCTTTGACCTTCGAGTGCAAGGTCTTCACGTTGATGAGGACTTGAAGGGCCAAGGATTCCCGTAGTACGTGCTTGCCGTGCCTCGTGAAGCCTTCGGTCGTCGAGCGTTGGAGCTTCTCTTGCGGAGCTCTTTCGTCTTCGGCTTTCGGACCCTTTGTGCCTTCCCCCACCCCCTCTATTTATAGGCAAAGGGGAGCGGTTGGGGGAGATAAATCTGAAATCTTTTTGTTTCATCCGATATCTCCCCCCATAACCATCAAGATATTGTTCCTTTATCTAAGGAAACAAACCCGATCCCCTCCTTTTTAGTTGGGGTTGTTATGGGCTAGATGTGACTCGATCTTTAAAGATCGAGTTGTTAGTTTTGTTGCACTTTTGGATCGGATGGCGACACAACGTCATCTTGTCCGTTGGATCGAGGGATCGTCGCGGATCTACGGCTGCGTAGACGTCCACGCCACCTCCCCCCGCATCGAGGCGGTTTTTTTTTATTTCTTTTTCTTTTACTTTTCTTTTTCTTTTTTTTTTCTTTTTCTTTTCTTTTTCTTTTATGGCCGGCCCCACCTCTCCATGAGGAGGGGGGCACGGTTTTTCAAGAGGGGGGGCCGGTGGGCCCCCCTCTTTGTGTCCGAGTCACGGGTCCGGTGGGACCCGTTCGCTTCGAGTTGGGCCATGGTGCGCGGATTGAGCTTGTACGCGGGCCGAGTTGCGCTTGTGGGCCGAGTTGCGCTTGTGGGCCGTTGTGTGCGGGCCGTTGCACGTGGGCCAAGTTGCATGCGGGCCGTTGCACGTGGGCCAGATTTTCGCATGTGGGCCGTTGTGTGCGGGCCCAAGTTGTATGGGCGAGTCGGGTTCGACCCGAAGGCCGTTGGGTGCGGGCCTATTTTTCGTGTACAAATCGGGTTCGACCCGTGGGCTAATTTCGATGCCCACAAGTGCCCCCTCAAGTTCGAGTGCGCCCGCAGGAAACGCGTAGCGGTTGGACTTGAGTCGCGTATTCGTGTGGGATTAGGTCTTTAAAAGGACCCCCGTTTTTCGTTTCTCTTCATTATCAGCGATTCCCGACGGCTTGGAGACGAAAGCTCTGCTAGGGTTTTTTGCTTCACGACGATGCCGCGGAAGATGAAGATGGTGACGCCATGGGGTTCGCGGAGGAGAGGAGATTGCCGGCCCGTGGACGGCGGAGGGTCGCCAGCAAGGCGCGTTCTCTTCCTCCTCCTCCTTCTTCTTCTTCTGGTTCGGGTGGTGGGCGCAGGAGGGCGCGGCCGGGGGCTGCAGGATGCGGCCGGCGCGTGGGCTGGAGGCGGGGCGCGGGCGCGGCGGGCGCGGCTGGGGCTGCGGGCCGGAGGCGGGTGCAGCGGGCACGGCGGGCGCGGGCGGGGCCGTGGGCCAGAGGCGGGTGCAGCGGGCGCGGCCGGGGCTGCGGGCCAGAGGCAAATGCAGCGGGCGCGGCCGGGGCTGCGGGCCGGAGGCGAGTGCAGCGGGCACGGCGGGCGCGGACGCGGCCGGGGCTGCGGGTGCAGCGGGCACTGCGGGCGCGGACGCGGCCGGGGCTGCGGGCCGGAGGCGGGCGCGCGGGGGCAGGTGCAGCAGCGGGGGCCGGTGCGGCAGCGGCGCGGTGGCCGGCGCCGGTCGGGACCGGCAGTACCCCCCCCCTGCGAGTTTTAACAGAAGAGAGAAGGGGAGGGTCGTGGCCTTTTCTTTCGCCATGACCCCCCTCTATTTTTTCCTTATTTGTTTAGCCCCCCCCCCCCTTTTGCGAGTTTTAACAGGAGAGAGAAGGAGAGGGTCGCAGCTTTTTGCCATGACCCCCCTCTATTCTTCTTTATTTGCTCAAGACCCCCTCCCTGCGAGTTTTAACAAGAGAGAGAAGGAGAGGGTCGCAGCTTTTTGCCATGACCCCCCTCTATTCTTCTTTATTTGCTCAAGGCCCCCCCCTGCGAGTTTTAACAGGAGAGTGAAGGAGAGGGTCGCGGCTTTTTGCCATGACCCCCCTCTATTCTTCTTTATTTGCTCAAGGCCCCCCTGCGAGTTTTAACAGGAGAGAGAAGGAGAGGGTCGCGGCTTTTTGCCATGACCCCCCTCTATTCTTCTTTATTTGCTCAAGGGGCCGTGGTGCCCCTTTTGCTTAGGCCTCCCCCCCCCCCCCCCCCCCGATTTCTTCGTTTCTGTATTCGGAAACTATCTGACTTGGGCTTTGTCTTCTTTCTTTTTTAGATCTCGTTGTTACGAGAGCTTTCCGAGTTCCGGCTGGATCGTCGATGCGGTCTCCCACGGGAGTACGCATCTTCATTTCCCTTTCGCGCAAGTCTTCCACCATCGTGCTTCGAGACAGGAGGCCAGACTGTCAGTACTTCAGCTTTCGACGCACGAGCGAGTTTGTGAGGATGGCATGGCCGACGGCTCTTGCCGCGTGTTGAAACTGGGCGAGCGTATCCTTACCGACGAAGGATCTTCTCGGCAAATTGTCCGGCCTAGTTTAGGGCTGCCGTTCCACCACACTGGTGAGGAGTCGGTTCCGGTCCCTGTTGTTGCTTTGAAGATATGCTCCCGCCGTACGCGATGGGGCGTGGAGATTCAACCGCGTGGAGATGTCACATACCTGGGAGGTTTTCGGGACTGGATGAGAGAGCTGTCTGGCGCGTTGGAGGCGGAGCCAGGGATGGAGCGTCTGGCGAGGTTTGTGGAGCCGGCTTGTTGGGAGTACAGCCGTCCGGATGGTATGTACCGGGCTCTGTGTGAGCAGTGGTGCCCTGAGACCAACACCTTCTTGACCGGAGCTGGTGAAATCGGGATCACCCTTCGTGACGTGCATGTCATCTCTGGGTGTCCAGAAGTTCGGAGTTACTATCAGGAGGAGGTTCCTTCTCTGGAGGTCTTGGCGGATAGTGAAGCTCATTGCTTGAAACGGGCTTCGATGGAAGATTACATTCCCCTGATACTGGCAAAGGCCGAGGACGAGGAGCGTCGACTGGAGGCGCAGCATGCGATTGCCACTGCGAGCCTTGTTCGGGCGCGGAAGAAGCTAGAGGCTGCTCGCGCATCTTTCGAGAAAGCTGAGACGATCGAGAAGTCTTCTGGAGCAGACCTGGCAAAGCAGCGTATCGAGCTGGCGACGCATCGGGAGCGGGTAGCTTCTCGGTCTTCAGAGTTGCAGCGCATGGAGGTTACTGGCGGCGAGCTGCTCCAACGTCTCAAAGAATTTAATTTGCTTTACTAGCAATGTCGCATTTTCTTTTCTTTCTTGTCATTTCTGCTGAACAGACTTGTAGTTCTGTTTTTCCTTATCTGGTGATAACTTAATATCATGCATTTATCTATTTTTTGGCTTGTCTTCTGGAATGGCAGAGTTTGGTTGTGTTTTTTTTGTTTGGACTGAACCTTTACAGGCTGCCTACGTACCCTACTGAGAGGGATCAAGTCACACGTAGTTCCTTTTTTTTTTTTTTTTTATGCAAGGAATGTAGCCCTGCTTTTAGGCATAGTACCTTTTGAGGTACTTGCCATTGATGGGGCCGAGTGTAAGCCCTTCTGGCGTGGTGAGAAGATATGCGCCGTTGGAGTAGACCTCTTTGACAGCGTGCGGTCCATCCCACTTGGCGTCGAACTTCTTTCCTCCTCGATGCGAAAGGATGATGGGGCGTTTGACTGCGAGCACCAATTCTCCTTTTTGGAAAGATCGAGGGTGAATCCTTTTGTTGAAGGCTCGGGTCAACCTGGCTTGGTAGCATTCCAGGCGTTGCTGGGCTTCGAGGCACTTCTCATCCAGGGCTTCCAACTCTGCTAGGCGAAGTTGAGCGTTGTCGCCGTTGACGAGGCCTTCCTGGACAGCTATTCTGAGTGACGGAATCTGGAGCTCAAGTGGGAGGACAGCTTCTACTCCGTACACTAGTGAGTACGGAGTCGCCTGTGTTGGCGTGCGAAAAGAGGTGCGATATGCCCATAGCGCTTCACCCATACGTTCATGCCAGTCTTTCTTCGACTTTGAGACGACTTTCTCCAAAAGTTTGCAGAGTGTTTTATTGAAAGCTTCAGCTAGGCCGTTGGCAGAGGTGTTGTACATGGTTGAACACCTTTGCTTGATATCGAACTTGGCGCAAAATTGGCTGACAGCGGCGTTCTTGAATTGCTTCCCGTTGTCCGTAACGATATAGCGCGGAATGCCGTACCGAAAGATGATGTCGTTCTGGATGAAGTTGATGACAGAGTGCCTGGTAACTTCTCGCAATGGTATTGCCTCAGCCCACTTGGAGAAGTAATCTGTTGCCGCCAGGATGTAAAGATGCTGCTTGGATGACTTGGGTAGTGGTCCGACAATATCGAGTCCCCATCCATCGAAGGGCCATGATGCGATGGTTGGATGCAAAGGTTCCGGAGGCTGACGGATGTAGTCGCCATGCAGCTGGCAAGTGTGGCATTTTTTTGCAAACTCGAGGGAGTCCTTGATCATAGTGGGCCAGTAGTACCCCATCCGCCTGATGCGGAAGTGCAGCTTTGGACCAGACTGATGTGAGCCACAGATCCCGGCATGGACTTCTTCTAGTGCTGTTTCCGCTTCTTCTTTTGCAAGACACCTCAGGAGCGCACCATCGTAGCTTCGACGGTACAATTCGTTGTTGAAGTGGAAGAATTTCAGAGACCGCCGGCGAATGTCGACCTTACGCTTTAGATCTTCAGGGAGCTTCCCGTGGACAAGAAAGTCTATGAATGGTTGTCTCCAATCTAGCTCGTCAGTTACGAGAACGTGTACCGCATTGACTTGGTCCGGGATTCCCATAGGGAGGTCCTCCTCGGTGATCACCATCCTTTTACAGATAGGGATGATGAGTTGGCTTCTTTCTGGGAACGGGAGTGTCGCCGCCAAATTTGCGAGCGCATCAGCCTGCTGATTAAGGTTTCTGGGGACGTGCTGGATTGAAGCATTTTTTAGTGTACCAAGGAGTTTCAAAGCTCGCAGGTGTAATAGTACGAGGTCTTCTTTGTTGACTTCGTATGCTCCCAATATTTGTTGAATGACGAGTTGGGAGTCGCCGAAAATTGCAAGCTCTTGAAGTTTCATATCATTGGCGAATTCGAGGCCAATGATCAAGGCTTGATATTCCGCCTTGTTGTTGGAGCATGGTTCTGATAGCAGAAACGAGAAGGGGAGTACTTCATCGTTTGGTGTGACGAAGATAACCCCTGCTCCTGCCACGTCTTGCCTTGCCGCGCCGTCGAAAAACATTTTCCAAGAAGGGGCGATATCGATGCAGAATACTTCTTCGTCTGGAAGGTCTTCTGATAGTTCCCATTCCGCTGGGAGGGGGTATTCTGCCAGGAAGTCCGCGAGAGCTTGACCTTTGACCACTTTACGAGGGACGAAGGTGATGTCAAACTCAAGGAGGAGCAAAGCCCACTTGGCCGTACGTCCGGAGAGCACTGGTCTTGACATGATGTATTTGAGCGGGTCGGCTTTTGAGATGAGTCTGATGGCGTGAGCTAACATGTAGTGCCGCAGCTTCTTTGTAGCGAAGATGAGCGCCAGACAGACCTTCTCAATCGGGGAGTAGTGTAGCTCCGCGCCGATGAGAGTGCGGCTTAAATAGTAGCATGTTGTTTCCTTACCTAGCTCGTTGTCTTGAGCCAGGAGTGCCCCCAAGGACTGCTCCTGGGCGCTGATGTAAAGGACCAATGGCTTCCCTTGAACTGGTGCTGTCAGAACCGGAGGCTTGAGTAAGTAATCCCTGATGTTTTGGAGGGCTTCCTGACAAGCTTCGTCCCACTTGAATGCTGCTCCTTTCTTCATGAGGCGACTGAAGGGCCTGCATCTTCCAGCTAAGTTGGCGATAAACCTTCTGATATATGCTAGATGGCCCTGGAGACCTCGGAGGTCTCGCACGGTTTTCGGGATTGGCATATTGAGAATAGCATCTATCTTGGATTGATCTATCTCGATGCCTCGATGGCGCACGACAAAGCCGAGAAACTTTCCCGAGGAGACCCCAAATGCGCATTTAAGCGGGTTCATGCGGAGCTGGTACCTTCGAAGTCGCTTGAAGATTAGCTCGAGGTCTTGAAGATGTGTTGACTTTTGTCTTGATTTTACCACGAGGTCGTCGACGTAACATTCCACATTCTGATGAAGGATATCGTCGAAAATTTTTTGCATGGCCCGTTGGTAAGTGGCTCCTGTATTTTTCAAGCCGAAAGGCATGACTTTGTAGCAGTAGATCCCTTTTGGCGTGCGGAATGCCGTAAGCTCTTCGTCTTTAGGTGCCATCCGGATCTGGTTGTAGCCTGAGGATCCATCCATGAAGGTTAATGCTTCATGGCCTGTTGTCGCATCCACCATCAGTTCTGTGATTGGCAGTGGGAAGTCATCTTTGGGGCATGCATTGTTTAAGTCCCTGAAGTCCACGCATACTCTGATCTGGCCGTTCTTCTTCTTGACTGGGACCACGCTGGAGATCCACGTTGGATACTTAACTTCTCGGATAAAGCCGGCTTCAATGAGCTTGTTGACTTCGCCTTCTATTTGCGGTACCAGTTCCGGCCGGTATCGTCTTTGTCCTTGCTTGATGGCGCTAGCTCCATGTCTGACAGCGAGCTGGTGTACTGCAATCTTGGGGTCAAGTCCCGGCATTTCCTTGTAGGACCATGCGAAGACATCTCTGTATTCTTGGAGTAGCTTGATGTATGCGGCCTCCTCTTCGGGAGTCAGGAGTGCACTTACGAATGTGGGTCGAGGATCCTCCTGTGTCCCCAAGTTGATTTCTTTCAAATCGTCGACGGTAGATTGCCCCCCTTCTTCGAGGACGTGCGGGGCGTCTGGCAACTCGTCGTCCGAAGTAGAAGTGTCGTTGACCGAGGAGTCCGCAATTGTGATATGATTAAGAGAGACCAGTATGATATCGGGAGCATCGGCAGTTGGAAAGAATGACATGGGTGGGTGGGAATGATTTTTCTCACCTCAGTGGGTGGCTTTCCCAATCGGTCGAATACTGACCTTCGCTTTGCTTGTCTGATTGGCCCAAGTCTTTTGAATACTGATATGGGATTTTGACTTGCCTGGTTTTTGACACTCTTCTTTTGCTTTTGAGGTATGGTCCGACGCCGAGCTTGATATCGCCTTCTTTTGGCGCCCTTTGCAGCGGGATGAATGATATTGGTGGAGCGTGCATCGGAGGCTGACGATCCCTTTTCCGCTTCATCTACCAATTTCACCTCAATGTAGTTAGAGGTGAAGGTCTTCTCTCCTGTTATTTTGATGACCATCGGGGTTTGACGGGAGCCGATGCCTCGCCGATTTGGTGGGATCTGTTCGCCGCCCTGGAGTAAGTGGGCTTGAGTCTTAGTCATCCCGTGTGGTATTGGAGCTGGCAGGAGCGTACTCATATGTGTAGCACTGTCTTTGTCGTAGCCAGCTTTGAACAGCAGCTTGGCGGCATTTTGCCCCCAGCTTCCTTTTGGCTTGAATGTGAGTTGGCTGGATTCGAAGGAATTGATGGGTTTTGGCGGACTTGAAGCTTGCCCCAGGCTGGGTAGTGGCAGTGTCATCTCTTGCAGAGTGATGACATTAGCTTCCGATAGTGGCTGGACCATCCCTTTTGGCGAGGCAAAAGGTGGTGGTTCATCTTTGCGAAGCCACTGAGGCGTGAGGCGTAATGCTGTCGTAGCTTGGACAGGTAATGGAGTATGCTTCATGGATCTTGGCTTGGAGCTGATGCGCATCCTTCGTCTTGGCGCTAGCACTTCTTTGGCTCCGTGTATCGCCTTAGATGGTGGCACTGGATTTGGAGTTGGCAGAGCTTCATCCCGCTCTATCCTTTTAGCTTTCTGAGTTCGAGGAGTTTTAGCTGGAAGGATTTCTGCAACAAGGTCCTTTGCTTGGTAAAACTTGGCATCGGCGAGGTGCGCTTCAGCCTCATTGAATGGCCTCTCGTCTGCAACAATGCACTTTTCCAGACCTTCCTCGTAGTACTTGAGGCATTGGTGCCAAGTAGACACTACGACACCGTTTTCGTGCAGCCACGGTCTTCCCAGCAAAAGGTGATATGATGTTTGACAGTCAATGACGTGGAAAAGAACCGTCGTGTCAAGCTGACTGATGGAGAGTTTTAGACGAATGATTCCTATGGTGGACTGCCCTCCTTGGTTGAACCCTTGAATGACCAGCTGGCTTTGCGAGAGCTGGTCGGTGGTGATGCCGAGCTGACGCATTGTTTGGATAGGCATGATGTTGACGGCGGAGCCGCAGTCCAACAGGATTCGATTTACCGGCTTCTCGTTGATGTATCCCGAGACATAGACAGGTCAATTGTGCAGTCGTGCTCCGAGCTGCAGATCTTCGTCCGAGAAAGTTATTGCTGCGTTACATGAGACAATAGTTTTGTCCTTTTCGGCGTTTTTCTTCTTTCTTTTGTAGCTGTCTGGGTCTGTCAAAGCCTCGGCCATTGCTAGGCGAGCTTTCTTTGGGAGGTGTAGTGCTTCTATGAGTGGCAAGTGCAGGATTGCCTCATCGTAAGCAGCAGTACTATCTTTGTCGGAATTATCCTCCTCGTTGTCAGTGTTGCTTTCTTTGGAAGGCTTGATCCTATCTTCTTCTTCCGGCGCCATGTGAATCTCAACCATGCAACAGGAGGCTTCGTGCTGCTGATTAGCTGGGAGGAAGTGATCGGGGAAGAACTCTTGCATGTTGTCGGTTCTGGAGGGTTTTGCAGGAGGAGATCATCAGGATTTGCTGGAGGTACTTTGAACGCCTTCCTTCCTGGAGCTTTGCTTTTCTTTTTGTAAGTTCTTCGTTCCGGAAGCTTTCTTGTTACCCGATCTAGCTTGCGACTTCTTGGCATCCATGGCCTTCGTCTGCGAGGCAACATGACCCATGCATCTTCATCAGTGGATTCTTCGTTACCAAGGTGAAGGTCTGGAGTGGCAGCTGTAGGTTCTTCATGGGTCGGGGAGACCTGCTCCTCTGGGGACCTTGGTGGTTCGCCTTCTGACTCCCAGCCGGTGGGCTTGATTTCTTCTATTGAGACAGGCGGAGGTTTGGAATAGAGGACGTAGTAGTCGAATTTACCTGAGGGCTGGCCTAACAGACCGACCTCCGGGTCTCCTTGCTCGTACCTTGTCTGGAGATTCCGTTGGGACATAGCTTTGTTTGAGAGAGACGTCGACGTAGGCGACGGTTGCCCCCAGGGTGGTGACGTTTCTTCCTCAGCGAGCTTAGGAGCGTACTGCTGTCGTCTTGAGACTTTCCGTTGTGGGGCTAACTTCGCAATTGGTCTTTGGCGATTGATGCGCAACTTGGGCCTTCTCTGGTGGGCAGCAACGAGTACTGGTTGAAACGAACCGAAGGTGATGGACGTCATGTTTGCTGCTGCAACGTCGCTGGAGTCGATCTCAATTTTTCCTTGCTTTGCGAGCGCCATGATCTTTTCTTTGAAGACGAAACATTTCTCAATAGGATGGCTAACCAGTCGATGGTATTTGCAGAAGAGTGGATCGTTGACACGATGCATCTGTTCGGGCCTTTTTGAAGGAGGAAGCTCGATCATCTTTTCTTGTAGCAGTTGATCGAACATGGAGGAGACTTCCGAGTCTGGAAAGGGATACTCTTTGGCCTCAAGTTCTTCTAGAGTCATCTTCGACTGTCTTTGGGGTGGAGGCGGTGGTATGGCAGCTCCCTTTTCTTGATCCGACTTACCGCTGATTTTGAGTGGCTTGGAGGCCGAGGCGATGTCGGCGACGTTAACTTGCTTTGATTTGGGTGCCGGCGGTTTGTCTTTCTTTTCCACCTTCAGGAAGTCTTTGGTCTTTGAGTCCCCGCGATTTGCTAAGCTGAGCTCCATGTCGTGGGCTCGAGTTGCGAGTTCTTCAAAGGACCGAGGCTTGATCCCCTTGAGGGTGTAGAGTAAGCCCCAGTGCATGCCTTGGGTGCACATCTCGATAGCAGAGTCTTCCGACAAACGGTCTCGTGAATTCAGGGCAAGATTCCTCCATCGATCGATGTAGTCGATTACTGATTCGTCCTTCCTTTGCTTGACGGCAGTAAGCTCGGTCATGCTAACGATGCGCCGAGTGCTGTAGAAGCGGTTGAGGAATTCCCTCTCCATCTGATCCCAGCTGTCAATGGATCCTGGAGGAAGATCAACATACCAGTCAAAAGCATTACCTTTGAGTGTGCGAACGAACTGCTTCACCATCTCATCGCCGTATGTGCCGGCTTTGCAAGTTTCGACGAAGTGGGCAATGTGTTGCCTTGGGTTCCCCTTTCCGTCGAATTGTTGGAACTTTGGTGGCTGGAACCCGGTAGGGAAGCGCAGCTGTTGGATCCTTATGGTGTAAGGCTTTGAATATGCCGCCGTAATCGGAGGTAGGCTGCTGCCGTGGGAACACATCATGTCAGCCACTAGTGCTTGTATTTGCTGGGCATTCATCATTGCTGCCACTGAAGGTTGCGCGGCCACCGAGACCGGTACGGGAGCCGAGGAAAGTGCAGGAGTAGTTGCTAGTGTTGCCGGGCCAACTTCTGCAGGAGCAGGAGTTGGAGACGGGGCTGGAGCAGCTACTGGAGAAGCAGGAGGTTGACCGAATGTTGCGACATCCCTGACACTCAGCCTTTGAAGCAAGGTGTTGATGTGACGATCTTTCTCTTCCATTAGTCGGGTGAGCTGAGCCATGTGTTCACCCATTTGCATGACTTGGAGCTGGAGAGCGGACGGAGGATGATGTCGCAGGACGTCTCGATGTTGCACGCCTGCACCCTCGCCATCGTCGTCGGAGACGTAGTTACGCCGACTTGCTTCTGCTTGATGACGGATGTTCGCCCCCGGCAAGGGAGGTGCAAAGTCCGCTGGAGAACCCGAACGGGTTCGGGGTTGGGGCTGGTCCTCCCCAAATTTCTGGACAGATGTTCCAGGATTGAGGCTTGTTTCTTCATGCACCAAGGCCTCATTGGCGCCTTAGCGGGCATCTTCGGCAGCAGTTTCTGGCGTGAAGAAGTCCGCAAGAGTTTGAGTACGCCGAGTGTAGACGCGTACTACCGGGGGAATGACATCCTCCGGGTTTTCTGGATCACCGTGTTGGAGTAGTGGAGACTCGGCGATAGGTGAGAGGCTTGTTGGAGCAAACGTATCATCATTCGTTCCGGCCATGGCGAACTTGAAGCAACTCCTTCAAACGTACGGATGAAAGGAGAGAAGGTCCCACCGGGCGTGCCAGAAATCTGTGAGCGCGGGAAAAGATTTGGGTCGTCTTTATTGCGGATCACACGAGATTACAAATTTTTGATCAGGAGATTGTGGGAGAGATCCTCTGGAGGGTCCCTTTGATCCGCGTCTCCACGTGGTATTCGTGCGAGAGCTCTGAAGGGGTTGCCCAGGACAGGGGTCTTTACAGGGTGAGGGTTTTTGAGAGGCTAAGGAGTTTTCGCCGTTGATTTTGTCCCGTCCGTGCTTCGCGCTTTCTCGGCTAGGGAGGCCTTGGGCTTTGTTCCTCGGTCTTCGTGTCTTCCTCGATCCTTGCTCGACCTCGGCGTCCTTGATCGTCGGTTCGCGGCGTCGATCGTGTTTTTGGCGTCAGCTTTGGCTTTAGCTTTCGGCTTTGGCGTACCTTTGGCGTGGCTCTGGCGTTTGCTTTGCTTTGGCGCTTGCGCTTGAACGTAGGCGGGTAGAGACTTGCGATGCTTTAGTTCTTCCGGACTTCGCGTCGTATCGGCTAGAACATGCGGTGCTTTGCTCGTGACCGGCGTAGTTACTTGGCTTTGGCACGTGCGTTGCTTTGGCGCAGGCTTTACCGGTGCGTCTGCTTTGACTTCTGGCGTTGGATTTGACTTTAGCTTTGACTCGATCTTCTTCTCGAACGGTGATGCTTCTTCAAGGCTTCTTTATTCTTCCGGCTTCCTCGACGGTTGTGGCGTCGGTCTTGGCTTTTCGGCGGGGGTAGCACCGATCTTCGTGCGACGGTTGTAGCGTCGACTTTTGTTGATGAAGACGGCGGGGGTAGCACCGATCTCCGTGCGACGGTTGTACCGTCGACTTTTGTTGACGAAGACGGCAGGGGTAGCACTGGCTTCCGTGCGACGGTTGTAGCGTCGGCTTTTGTTGACGAAGACGGCAGGGGTAGCACCGGCTTCAGGCCTTCTTCTCCCGGCTTTCTTCTTCGTGCGAGGAGTCGATGCCTTGATTGAAGACGACGGGTGTTGTCGGCTTCGATTTTCTTCTCCGGCCTTTGCTTATGGCGTCTTCGGAGCTGATGAAGATCGTTGGAGCAATCGGGTGATGACGGCTCCGGGTCTTCTTCTCCACGCTTTCTTCTTCGTGCGAGGAGTCGAAGCTTTGACCTTCGAGTGCAAGGTCTTCACGTTGATGAGGACTTGAAGGGCCAAGGATTCCCGTAGGACGTGCTTGCCGTGCCTCGTGAAGCCTTCGGTCGTCGAGCGTTGGAGCTTCTCTTGCGGAGCTCTTTCGTCTTCGGCTTTCGGACCCTTTGTGCCTTCCCCCACCCCCTCTATTTATAGGCAAAGGGGAGCGGTTGGGGGAGATAAATCTGAAATCTTTTTGTTTCATCCGATATCTCCCCCCATAACCATCAAGATATTGTTCCTTTATCTAAGGAAACAAACCCGATCCCCTCCTTTTTAGTTGGGGTGGTTATGGGCTAGATGTGACTCGATCTTTAAAGATCGAGTTGTTATTTTTGTTGCACTTTTGGATCGGATGGCGACACAATGTCATCTTGTCCGTTGGATCGAGGGATCGTCGCGGATCTACGGCTGCGTAGACGTCCACGCCACCTCCCCCCGCATCGAGGCGGTTTTTTTTTATTTCTTTTTCTTTTTCTTTTTCTTTTTCTTTTTCTTTTCTTTTTCTTTTATGGCCGGCCCCACCTCTCCATGAGGAGGGGGGCACGGTTTTTCAAGAGGGGGGGCCGGTGGGCCCCCCTCTTTGTGTCCGAGTCACGGGTCCGGTGGGACCCGTTCGCTTCGAGTTGGGCCATGGTGCGCGGATTGAGCTTGTACGCGGGCCGAGTTGCGCTTGTGGGCCGAGTTGCGCTTGTGGACCGTTGTGTGCGGGCCGTTGCACGTGGGCCAAGTTGCATGCGGGTCGTTGCACGTGGGCCAGATTTTCGCATGTGGGCCGTTGTGTGCGGACCCAAGTTGTATGGGCGAGTCGGGTTCGACCCGAAGGCCGTTGGGTGCGGGCCTATTTTTCGTGTACAAATCGGGTTCGACCCGTGGGCTAATTTCGATGCCCACACCTATCATTGTTCAAAAAACCAAAACTTGGGGCTCGACTCGAAAGTCCACCGAGTCGAGTAACTCGAAAACTCGACTCGAGACTTGGTAATTATATAATTTGGTGACTTTAAAAAGGATAGACCACCTAAAGAGTACATTGAAATAATCAAGGACATGTATAAGATAGATCTTACTAGCATGAGAAGTAGCTGTGGACCTGTGGTAGACAAATGAGTTTACACTATCGATAAGATTTCGCAAGGGTAGGTATTGAGCCCTTATCTATTACTCGCCATCAATGAACTTAACACTAATATTCGAGAAGCAAATAATACAATCAGTAGAAGTACAATAGAGAATATGGGATGTGATTTTAGAGGAAATAATAATTATTAGGAAGCCAAAATCAACATAGATGGCTAAGAAAATATAAAGTGATTTTTGATATCGACGATCTATTACACAAGACAATGGTGATATATGGGGATATATCTAATAGATGGGTGGATGAAGTTGAGAAGGGGTTCAAGGGTGCTATGTGATCGATGCATGCCTCTAAAACTTCAGAGTAAAAGTTTCAAGAAGGCAATAATTCCCAAAAAGCTTATGGTTCAAACCGCTGGGGCATAAGGAGGACTGAAGGCAGAGATTAGGATGTTAAGTTGGATGTGCATCAGAACTACGGAAGGAAAGGGTGTGAGTGTATTAGAGGAAGTGTATGACTTCCATCAATATAAGAGAAAGTGATGGAGAATCTATTAATATGATATGCAACTTTATAGCAAGGAGCAAAGGCGGTCCCAATAGTTTTGGGATTACTATGGAGAGGTTACGAAAGAGGATGGGTATATCTAAAAAATTTGGATGGAAGTTCTCTTAAAGGATATTGAAAAGCTTGCAATAACAATAAAGATAGTCACTAGCATAAATGAATCAAAGATTGACAAAGAATTGTACATAAGCAGACCCTTTTGAGAGGAATAATGTCCGATGGTTATGGTTACGGTTATGATTAAGTTGTCCTATCGTTTTTGTTTTTCGTAAACGTAACAAGCTTCGTAAAAAAATGGCACAAGCTCAAACTGTATTAAATTATTAATACAAGATTATTTTTACATGGCTTCTCCTACACTATAAAATGGTAAAATGTGTGTTGGACTGCATGAAGTGTTCGACGAGTGAACTGATCTCATTGAGTCATACCATCAAAATACCCTTTCAATGACAAATTTTAAGCACAGGTTCTCAAATCCTTATCTTGCCATTTTTAATTACATGTGTGCTGCACAAGCCTGTCCACAACATTGCGCATACACATATATGCACATTGTAAGGTATGTACATAATTAAATAGGGTAACATATAGAGGATGTTTTATTATTTTTTAAAGGGTTCACCCAATGACAAAATTGCATGGTGACGTCAAATAATGTATCTGTAGGGTATCTATCGCATATTTGGAAACATGATGCATGAACTTGTTCCCCTTTATACAAAAAAAAAATCTTTACGCAAAAACCACAGTCAGGAAATAACAAATCATCATAGCATAATGCTGTGCTACCTCGATACTAAATAGAAAAACAAAATTCGGTTCGGAACATTAAATGTATTACTCAAAAGGCCAAAACGTATCCATTTCAAGAAACAAATAAGTATCCAAGTGAGCCAATTGAATCAAAATTCATGCAGGACATCAGAAATGATAGGCTAATCGATTATATGACACAGTTCACCGTAATTACAAGGTCCCGTGCTATCTCTCCATGCAATTTTTACTAGAACATAGTGAAACAATCATATAGTTTTCGGAATTTATCATTTATTTGATCAGAGAATTACCTATCAAATGTAATGTATAATCAGCAAAGGGTCAGTAGGAAACTCACCTTGTCGTCAATGTTGACCTTAAAGGGAATGCTTCGGCTCTTGCGTCGTATCCTATACAACCTTCTCCCCAGCATTAGAATCCCCACAATTGCTGCAGCAATAGAGATGGGCCAAACAGGCTTCACCCTTAAAGCACAGAATTTCAGAAGGTTCAAAGGCATCTTCAGCAAAACCATTCCCCTCTTCTCTGCCTCGCGAGGCGAGCTATTCTCTGAAGCGGCACTCCCATCGCCCGTTCCCGCCGATGAACCACTGCTATCTTCCATCCTCACGGATTGACCAGATCCCAATGCATCAGCTTTCTCGCCCCCCGGCTCGCTTACTGTAAACTTCTCAGCCTCTCCGGATACTGCTTCTTTCGAAGCAACATTCTCACCAGAATTACGACGCCCGGCATCGAACCCTTCAAGACCCACATCCGCTTTCGAATCTTCGACGACAAAATGCTCTCCCTTTCGGCCATCGGACGACTTGTCCGAATGGAACCGACCGGGATCCTCGTGTAGGAGGATTTCGGGCCCTGTAAGACCCAGTTCCCCTCTCGTCGGTTCCCAGCGCCGAGAACCCGAATCATGCTCCACCGAGCTAGGATTGCCGCAAACTGTCTCGGAGGAAGCCCTTTTGGCATACGATTCGCCGGATTCCAGGGCGAAGTAGTCGGGATTTATAGAGCCGCTGCCGTTGGGTTCACCCTCGATTCCATGGAAAGACTTGGGAGCGTCGTTGAGGTCGAAGAGGGCGACGTCGGAGCTGTGGAGCAATTCCCAGTCATCGAATTCGGCGGGCTCTCCCATGGCGGCGGAGGGGAGATGGGAATAGCAGGGAAGCCTCCGATTACCAGTCTTTAGGTTTCAGAGAAGGAGGGGAATCCATGAAGGGGAGGAGATGAGACAACACAAAGGAGGGGAAGAGGAGGGAATGAGGGTTTGTATCTTTGGGATGGCTTTCTTCACTTCCAGGTAAGGGAAGGTAGAGAGAGAGAGAGAAAGAGAGAGAGAGAGAGAGAGAGAGAGAGAGAGACGGTGGTGGTCCGGTTGGCGGGGTAGAGAGGGAAGAGAAGAAGGGAAAGGCGACGAGCGTTGGGAAAGGTTAATAGGTAACGTTGTACGTTAGACCCACTGAATATTTTCTGGATGAACTGGCGCTAGTTTTCCGTTTCCTGTCAGACATATGTCTGCTCAGCATCGCAATAAGTATGGGTGGCAATCCTTGACCCGACCCGCCAACCCGACCCGAAGTTAGCGGGTTTGGGTTTGGCCTAAACGGGTTCGGGTCATAAACGGGTCGACCCGATTGACCCGTTTATTTAATGGGTCGGGTTCGGGTTTGTACTTATAACCCAACTTGATCTGTTTACCAAATGGGTCGTGTCGACCCGACCCGACCCGACCCAACCCGGCCCAATCCGACCTGTCTTGACCCAACCCGACAGGTTTACATGGGTTCTATTGATCCAACCCAAGCCAACCCGACCCGACACGACCCGACCTATTTAGTAAACGGGTTAAACAGGTCGGGTCGGGTCAACCCGTTTATTAGACGGGTCGGTTTGGGTTTAAGTTTTTGACCCGTTTATTAAACGGGTTGGGTTCGGGTTGGGTGTTTTGCCCTTATACCTATGTCTCAACCCGACCCGAACCCAACCCATTGCCACCCCCAGCAATAATTGATCAGCATATTATAAAACATTTTTAAATATCAGAAAGTTATAAATAATTATAAATAATATGAGAAAATTATAAAATTGTTAACGAATATATTTATGATCGTTGAGCACACATTTGAGACGATACAATTTTGATCCATGGGGGCATATTTATGTCCGTTGAGCATGTTTTTCGAGATGACACACATTTACATAAACGATTATATTTGAGTCCGTTGGGCACGCATTCCAACAGAACACCGACTTGCACCAACGATCATATTCAGGTTCTTCTATATATAGAGAGACTACTCTCTTAGAAACACACAAAACCCTCGTTTTCTTTGCTCCATTTCTCGTCTTGTTTCTGCTTCCATTCTCTCGCCACCATGTCGCGCAATCTTCTGAGGGACATGCGCCATGATGACTCCGGAAGATGAAGAGATCATGATGGTGGCCTATGTCATGTTTGAGGAAAAATGGCGAGCTCGGAGATTGTGCGCAAGTTCACGTCGAGGTTCCGTTGAAGGTCACGCAGTCATCTTGCATGACATACTTTAAGGCCACCAAATGCTCTTTTAAAACTACTTTGCAAAAGTTTCGACCTACCCTTTTCATTTATTCCGGTATAGATTCCGGATGAGTCGCCATCTATTCCTCCGGATTGAAGCTGCAGTGGTGGAGTACGACGATTACTTCATCCAAAAGAGAGATCATTGTGGGAAGTTTGGGCTCTCGAGCCATCAAAAGATCACCACCATGATAAGGACGCTTGCCTACAAAGTATCGGTAGACTTTGTAGAAGACTACGTACAAATTGAAGAAAGTACCGTGATTGAGAGTCTGAAGAGGTTTGTCAAAGCTGTGATTGCCGTATTTTCCGAGGAGTATCGTCGAAGACCAAACAACGAAGATGTTGCACGACTCCTCGTAGTAGGTGAGAGCCGAGGATTCCTGGGCATGCTAGGAAGCATCGACAACATGCACTGAAAGAGGAAGAATTGCACAACCGCTTGAAAATGTATGTATACTGGCTCTGGGCCCTAACTGTTTTGGCAGGACAAGTTGGGGTTCATCCTTCCTTCCGCAAATACTTTTGTAAGGTTGGTCACTATAGTTCCCTCTTTGGGTAGTATTCCCAAATCCCATCTTACCTATCATGATGACTTACTAGTCTTTTGCCAAGCAAATATGTAGCCAGCTAGTAGCTTGAAACATGTTTTGTCAACTTTCAGAGGTCAATCTGGTCTAGATATCAACCTTAACATATCTAAAGTCTACTTTGGCAACAAGTTGCAAATAAACAACCTATCCTCAACATTCTTGGTTTTGAAGAATCTCAACTTCCGATCAAGTACCTGGGACTCCCTTTAATTTCCAAATAGTTGAGACACTCTGATTGTCAAAGTCTGATTGATGTGATCAGATTGAAGATTGGATCTTGAAGCAGGAATTTTCTTTCTCTTGGTGGTCGAGTCGAATTGATTAAGTCAGTTCTCAACTCTCTACATGTCTATTGGCCAAGAATCTTCTCCTTTCCCAAAGCTGTGATTAAAGAGATCGAAAAAAATCTTTTGTAGATTCCTGTGGAGTGACCCCTCCCTTTCTAAGAAAATTGTCCCGATCACTTGGAAACATATTTGTCTTCCTAAATTAGAAGGTGGTAGGGTCTTAGGGATCTATATACTTGGAATATTGCAGCCCTATCCAAAAATATATAGAGAATCTATAGTAATGAGGATTCGTTGTCGGTGAGATGGATTAAAAATAAATATTTGAAACATGACATCATATGGGATTGCAAAATAACCTCAAAAACATCAGGTATTTGGAGAGGTATTTTGAACACTAATCATCTAATCAAACCTTTTATCCAGATTGCTAGCAACCCGGTTTTTCACGAGCGAACCAAGCACATCGAGGTTAATTGTCATTATGTTCAGCATGTGTTTCTCTCAGATCGGAACTCCTGGCTGGCTCCTCTCCTTTTCCCTGTCTGTCGGATGTAGCCCAGCCCTTGCCCTCCGCATCAAGACGAGATGAAGCTCCGTCAAGGTCGGCGTGAGGGACAGTGTCGCGGACTTGGAAGGGGGAGGTGGTGACGACTGAAGGCGAGGCGAGGGAGGCGCCCGTGCAGCGCCCATGACGATGGAAGGCGAAGGCGAAGGAAGGAAGGCCCACAAGTTCAACCAGCCTGTCGGCCGAGCGGGCGCAGAGGCAACATCATTCTGGGCTGAAGTCCCTCGGGCTTGGTCAACCGGCACGTCGAGCACCGGGGGGGGGGTTCTAAAGGGAGATACCCGGGGAGTCCGAAGAAATGACTCTCCCCTTTCTCCCATAGGAGGGCGGGGGAGTATAGCCCCTTGACTCCTTTGTTGCTTCCTCCTCCTGAAGCTCAGGAGAGCTAAGTGGGAGGTTCTCCTCTTCCCAATCGTCAAGAAGAGACACTAGTGTCTTGAAGACCGATTGCCTCAAGACACGACCGGCCTCAGGATCAACCCCGACGTCGGGCCTTCCTAACTAACTGGCCACTCGATGCTTCTTCGAAGCCCTCTGATCAATCGACACCTTTGAGCCAGTGGGAGGGTCTTTCCCGCTATACTCGCCCACTCCGCTGATCGGTCTCTTTTGTCGCCTGCGAATTATGCAAAGCTTAAATCGGTCGGATTGGGGTTGTAGCGTCTAATTGAACCAATGTACCTATCGCGGAACCCAGCTGTAGAGGCAGACCCCCCCTTTCCCTGGCCATCTGGCACTTCTTGACCGGCCGAGATGTCTGACTGCTTTCCTTTCTTTGGAGATGATCCCGGGAGGAAGGACTTGATCTGAGGAAGCTTTGGGAACAACAACCTCCAGTCATCATCGCCCTCGGTAATCCTCTTAACCTCCTATCCCATTCCTCCTCGAAGGACTCAGGGCATTTAAGTTGCCCGGTCAGATAATTATCCTCCACGGCAAAAGATAGGTCGGAGGGAGCCCTGGGTACGGCATGACTACCCCGCTAGGACCCTCCA
Organism: Chamaelirium japonicum; assembly: GCA_947650365.1. Classification (NCBI taxonomy): domain Eukaryota; kingdom Viridiplantae; phylum Streptophyta; class Magnoliopsida; order Liliales; family Melanthiaceae; genus Chamaelirium; species Chamaelirium japonicum. The sequence continues at coordinate 18,780,831 of OX393553.1, read as the reverse complement.
ACAACTAGCGGGCAGTCCTTCCAACCCTTCACGGAGTCCGCTAAGCCGCCGATTGGAGGAGTATAGCCAACACGAGCCTGAAAACTGAAGAAGGAACGCGAGACACATACTGTCACCTTATAATCCTTGATAATTTACTTCTTCAGGAGATAGGCAACCGGGATCTACCGACCAACCTTCTCCTCTATTGACTCCATGCATCGAATAATCCTCCATCCATTACCAGCTATCTGGCCTGGAGAGGCTCCCATGCGTTCCAGGAGTCGACCAAGCTTGCCAACGGTAGCCTCAGACCGCACCTCAACTGGCCCAAGGTGACAATTATTATGACGACCAAGATCCAATAGGCCAATAGCCAAGAGTCAAGACTCCTGAGGCGGGAATGCCAAGATGGATAAGGTGAAGTGAGGTGTACAAGGCCATGAGTTAGCCCCACATCGCTTGGAGAGAATGAGATCATGAGCTACTTATATAATTTTTTCTTCCAAACATAGAAGACGCGTTTTAAAACCGTGCGCCGCTACGGATTTCATAAGAACTCCGTAGTTAAGCATGCTCGGGCGAGAGCAGTACTAGGATGGGCGACCTCCTTGGGAAGTTCTTGTGCGGGCACGGGCAAAGCGGACAATATCTTGTGTGTTTGGGGCGATGTTACAAAATGGTATCAGAGCTGGTTCTCCTCGGGATGGGGGGGTCTAACCCTACATGAGGACGTGTAGCCCTAAGGGGGGTGGATTGTAATGACCAAGATCCAATAGGCCAAGAGCCAAGACTCCTGAGGCTTGGATGCCAAGATGGATGAGGTGAGGTGAGGTGACGTGAGGTGTACAAGGCCACGAGTTAGCCCCACATCGCCTGGAGAGAAGGAGATCCTGAGCTACTTATATAATTTCCCCTCCCAAATATAGAAGGCGCGTTTTAAAACCGTGCGCCGCTACGGAATTCGTAAGAACTCCGTAGTTAAGCGTGCTCGAGCGAGAGCAGTACTAGGATGGGTGACCACCCTGGGAAGTTCTCGTGCGGGCACGGGCAAAGCGGACAAAATCTTGTGTGTTTGGGGTGGATGTTACAAAATGGTATCAAAGTCGGTTCTCCTCGCTATGGGGGGGTCTAACCCTACACGAGGACGTGTAGCCCTAAGGGGGGTGGATTATGACGACCATGATCCAATAGGCCAATAGCCAAGAGCCAAGACTCCTGAGGCGGGAATGCCAAGATGGATGAGAAGAGGTGAGGTGTACAAGGCCATGAGTTAGCCCCACATCGCCTGGAGAGAAGGAGATCCTGAGCTTCTTATATAATTTTCCCTCCCAAACATAGAAGACGCGTTTTAAAACCGTGCGTCGCTACTTATTTTGTAAGAAATCCGTAGTTAAGCGTGCCCGGGCGAGAGCAGTACTAGGATGGGTGACCTCCCTGAGAAGTTCTCGTGCGGGCACGGGCAAAGCGGACAATATCTGGTGTGTTTGGGGCGGATGTTACAATCATCCTGTCATCTGAATGGTCTAAAGGGCCGGTCACAAAAGAGAGGGAAACCTCTGTGAAAATGCCGAATGCCGCCCTGACATCTTCCAACTGGGAGATCTTCTCAGTAGGGAAAAACCACTCAAAACCCATCGACCTCGGAAGAAGTATAGCCGAAAACTTGTACCTGCACGATCTGGCGAAGCTTGCTAACTAACCAACTGCAGATCTCCGACCAGTAAAGTCCAAGTCGACCAACCAGCTGCGGACCTTAGACCTGAGAAGTCTAAGCCGATCGACCCATTGCAGATCGATCTCTGACCGATGAGGTTTGAGTCTACCGACTAGCCAAAAGAGGCGGAGGAGCTTGAGAGACTGAAACGAATCTCAACTTGGAAGAGAGAAAGACATCGAAAGTGACATTTCTGAAAAGCCTTGAGGACCTATTTATAGAGAACCCAAGAGAGGCGTGCGTGTGCGAATTTCGGAGGCACCTAGCGGGAAGCAATTTGAAATTCAGGGAGACCCAAAAGGCATGCTGGGTCGCCACGTGGCACATGAAAGGAAGGTACTCTACTAACATAAATGATAACTGGATCACAAGAGCCAAGAATTGAATACCTCCCTTAGCACAGAAAACCGAGGTAACTGGGCCGACATCGTAATCGGTGATTTGCCATATGGCACGCTGAGCGAAGCTCGTCGCGAATCAGTCTGTCTAGGAATGAGGGATAATCTCGATCTGCCAGAGAACTCAGAGAAACCAACTGATCGAGAGGGGGTATTGTGTGTACCTTTTTGAATACAGAGTTGACCGACCATCGACAGATCGGTCGAACACGAGGAGTCGACCGGCTCATCGACTGACCAATCGACCTGGAGGAGTTGACCAGCCCAACGATCGACCAATCGACCAGGAGGAGTCGACCGACCTGACGGCCGACTGGTCGACCAGAAGGAGTCAACCGACCCGTCAACCGATCGGTCGGCTAGGAGGAGTCGACCAACTCGTCGATTGAACAATCGACTAGGAAGGACTCCGTGTTCTCCACGGAAGACTATTGATTCCGCCCCGAAGCAGCTCCGATATTCACGCGAATAGTTGACCCAAAGATCACGCACCGAGGTCTTTTGGTAATTATTCCTGAGAATCTTGGTCAAGCGACGGTCACAAGAAGACAACCCACGCCTCGAGATTTTCGGTCGACCAAAAAGGTAAGGAGCATCTCCAGCTAAAACCACCATGCGTCCCCAAGGAGACACATAACCCATACGGGAGGCAGTTGTGTAGATCGCAGAGGCACGTCATCAATCTCGTCCCGCTCGGAGTACATCAGCTGTCACCTCGAGTCACTATAAAGAGGGGCCATATCCCCTCAGAAAAATGATCCGAATTCTGGAGGAGGTGCTGCCCATTACATTTCGGAGTTTTCGGAGCTAAACAGAGAGAGAGATTTGAGGGGTCGGCATTTGGGAGGCCGGTCCTCTCTGGGTGGGTGAGAGCTTGTAATATGTTTGACTTGTTAGTGCATTTCTCGCCCCTCCCCGTGGTTTTTTTTCCTTTGACGTTGAGAATGAGTTTTTCCACGTAAACCCCGTCTGGTCTATTTTATTCTCAAGATTATTAGATTGTGTTTTCCAGTCGAACCTTTTCGAATCAGAAAAGCCCTCCACAGTACCCTTCTCTGGCACATGGGGGACCACTACCCCCATGTGCTGGGGCCGCTACTAGGGCTGCAAATGAACCAAGTTGTTCATGAGTAGCTCGCGAATAAGCTCGGTAAAAGCTTGTACGTTCAATTACTATTTGAGCCAACCCCAAGCCTAAATATTAGGCTCTTTTAAGAAGCAAGCCAAGCTCAAACATGCTAAAGCTTTGCTTGGTGGGGCTCTTGAACATGTTCGTTTAGGGATCATGAGTAAACTCTTAAATAGACATGTAAATAAGTTCATAAAAGGTATAAATAGACCAAATATATATATTCCAAGTTTTGACTTAAGATAGAGTTCATGAACAAGCTCGGTAAGAACTCGTTTATTAAACGAACCAAGCTGAAACACACCAAAGCTCGGCTCAGCTCGATTACTAATCAAGCCAAGCCCATGTTCAAGCTTTTAACCAAACCAAGCTCAAACATATCAAAGCTCGACTCATTTGTAGCCCTAGCCACTACCCCATGTCTCTTGAATCGCAATGGGCTCAATGGTTGTATTAGGGGTGCATATGGTTCGGTTTGGACCGGTTCTGGGATGAACCAGGAACCAAACCGGTCCCAACGGTTCTCAAATATTTGGAACCAGAATCGGACCGTAGGAGCATGGAACCTAACCGGACCGAACCATATAAAACATATTCGGTTTGGTTCTCCGGTTCCACTAGTTTTCTGTGCACCTCTAGAAGTTAGCATAGGTCCATCATTGGAACATATAGAAATAAAAAAAAAAATTAAAAAACCGAGGATACAACAAACAATCCTAAAGCCAGATACATGATACTGTTGTGGAAATCAGTAGAGCCCGTTACATAATAACCCTACCTGCATCACCCGTATTACCCAACCCATGAATACATTATGCATGCACATGAACCGGTTTTGTTCGAATAACAGAAACTCAGAACCAGAAACTAAACTGATCCCCTACGGTTCTACACTTTGGTAACGGTTCGGACATGTTCAGTTCACCGGTTCCACCAGTTTTCTGTGCACCCCTAGGTTGTATGGTATCCATGCCAATAATCCTCTTTTTCTTATCTTTATTTAACCTATCCAGGCCAATAAACCGATCCAAGCCCAAATATTTAGCCTATCCAGACCAATATTTGTTACATATAAACAAGTAAAAATTATCAAGATTCGTTCCTAGATTTGTGTCCCACTCAGGCCCGAAAGAACACTCCAGACTAGTAAGTTCGCATCCAGACCATCATTACCCGTACCAACTCACAACACACAGGAGACGGCACTGTGCGCACCAATTATGTAGAAGCACTGTGCGCACCGTCACTTGTCAAAACAACAACAACGACACAATCAAGACGATGACAAATGAGATTAAAGTCCGAGCATAAAGAGCCATCTGCATATCCGAAACAACAAAGTTCATATAATAAAAACACCACCGGCTAACCGCAATAAAAACTTGAAAGAAATTTGGTTCAACTTCGGCCCTAACCAATAACCATGGAGAGAACATCGGAAGAAGAGGGAACACACCCACTCCTCCGACGTCCCATCGACTCTCGAAAGAGAGTGCACAGAGCAAAGGAGAAGGACACAGAAAGGCAAAATTCCACACACATAATAATAAGCTCGATCGACTGCTGCAGCCAATCACTGGGAGACACCTAGCCACTTTGTGAAGTTGTCGAACTCCGTGTAGTCGGAGTCGGAAATCATCGTCTTGTACCATGCTTTCCCCGCTGCCTTGATCTTGGCAGCTTCTTCCTGCACAAGAAAACAGAACAACATTCATGCATCGCAAATGCAATAAAATTTGGGATGGAAGCAAAAGATGCTAAAAAAACTTTGGGAAGTAAAAGAACCATTCCATCTGTTCAACCTTTGCGTTCAACTCTATTGAATTAGTAAGCACAAGGCATTATGTTCAGGGAGATCGAAACAAATTCGATGGTCATGCCAAGAGCTTTACGCCTTCATCAAGTTGAATTAATTCACCAGAACCATGTTACCTAATGTATGACACTACTTCTCAGCTAATGGCGAAGCAAAAGATTGGGCTTCTTTCAATAGACTGAATCGAGATCCAACATGGCTATAGACTGAATCGAGATCCAACATGGCTACATCAAGATCAAATAAGCCAAAACACAACTCAAATAGACCCGGATTGACCGAATCGGAGCCAATCCATTCGAACAGGATCCAAATTAGTCGAATCAAATCAGATTTCCTGATTTTTTTTCCTATTATTAATAAGTTTGGAATTGGCCGAATCGGGCCCAAACCAATTGAACAAGACCCGAATTAGTCAAATCAAATGAGATAGTTTCTGGTTATTATTATTATTAATTATATCCAAAATGTGTTTTTTTTTTTTTTCGCATGGTCCGAACAGGGACTGGCTCGAGATAGTAGATACAAGTTGAGGCCTAAGACGAAAATACTTTTTTGATATGTATTGTACTGACATAAATGATGTTAACTAAAATCTATATAGTAGAAGGTTTTTATTTTATATGGGGGTTGTTTTTTAGTTTACTATATGTGCAAAGAACGGACAGCTGCAATGCAACATGCCGCTAGCCTTCCACACACGTGACACGCAAGACATGATCGTGATTCCTGTTGAAAAGGAATTGAACCTCCATCAGCCACATGGCAAAATTCCGAGGGGGAGACTTCCATTTTAGTATGTAGTGAATATGGTTTGGGGTCCTAGGATATTTAAGTTAGGTGGACCTTCTTTGCATATGGGCCACTTAAGTGGGTGAGCTTTGCAGAATTTTTCACATGGGGCCTCAGGCAACTGCCTTAAAGACCTTATGGTTGAGCCGGCACTGGTCTGAACCCTAATTCTCACATGCTTATCAATTAAAAATTCAACTTAATAGACTATAATTAAGTAAATCAACACCTATTATTTTGGGGAAGGTTCAATCCTAGAGTTCCCGCATATAATGCACACCATGAGTCAACTTGTAAAATAGAAAAACCAACAAGTCCCAAAAAAAATTATGATGAAGACATCACACAAGCGCGAGATTATAATTATGAAGGACTACCTTAAATATGTCAACACCAATTCTTTTGGGGTTCTTCTGTTCACAAGGGGCCTTAGACGTCTGCCTAAATGATGGCCTTATGGTTGAGTCGGCCTTGGGCCAAACCCTAATTCTCAAACCCAAGGTTTTAGATGTCTTTTTAGGTCGGTAAAAAAATAAATTTGTCAGATTTCGGTCAAACGTTGGTGGAATTTTGCATTTTCTAAGGAAAGATTTCAGAAGGAATTTATTGGATTTTGGTCACAATTTTGTTGATACCGGTCTGCAATGAAAAAAAATGGGATCATTCACTATAAAAGATGTCATCTTTTACTGAAAATATTGAATTTCTATGTGAAATTGCTCAATAAGAGATGGAATGTTGATCATTTCGGTTGACATTTCATGATGTCAAACAGAAATATGGTACCAATGTCGGAACCTAAAAAAAATACATGTCATTTTGTAGGAAATTAGTTGACATTTGATTCTATGCTCAAACCATCTTGTTTACGTATCAGGTTTACCTATCAATTGAAATTTCAACTTAATAGACCTCACAAACTCTAAAATTAAATAAATCAACACCACTTCTTTTGGGGTAGGTACAATCCTACATGAGTCAGCTTGTAAAAATAGGGGGGGAAATACCAACTAGTACAAAAAACCATTAGGATGAAGACATCACAAGCACAGACAGAAATTACAATTACGAGGGACTGATACACAACTTCAATATGCAGTAATGGTCAAACTACCTTTGGCAAATATGACTGTCGGTTTCAAGTCCGGATGAAAAACGTTAAGTTGATGTTAGGTTGGAAGCAGGCAGCAAAAAATAGCTAAAACTAACAAATGGATAGTAACTCAATATTTCTTAATGCTAAGGTGATATTATTCTAAGATAGAACTTAATAGGAATGACTTGTGAAGAAGTGTTTATGAATCTGACCCTAAATAGATGGGATCTGGCTTAATGGTCATGGTTAAGGTCAATATAACCTTAGCATTGAATATTCAAAAATATTATCATGTTATGGTAAAAACTAAAGGAAAAAAGTAACTATTTTTCATAATAAGGCCCTATGAGGAAGAACACTCAATCTAGGTTTTCATACCCACAAATAAAGAAAAACAAAACAAATTGCAACCATAACAAATGACCAGCATCCCCTTCGTAGTTGATCTCTTTGTAATGGCCAGTATATTCCAAGACTCTCCTTCAAAGTTTCAACAAATAAGCCTCTAAAAATCTACCACCGAATGGTTAGCACAACTATCTTGAGTGAGTAGTCGTTGTCTGGTTCATAACTTTAATAAGTTGGACAAGAATCTAGAGATGATCAAAATAAGAAGCACTACAAGTATTCCTAGAGATGCATGGAGGAAAATAAATACGCGACAATCATCTTTATAAAAGAGCTTGCAGACCTCCAATAAAGTATAAACAAAAATCATGCAGTCAATGATCTTGGTTTTTTTCAATGTCGCAAGCTTGACAATGAACATTTTCAAACCAACTTTGAAACTAATCATGGGAGTGAATAGAGCCCGATACCAAAACTCCGTAAGCAGCCCCTTAAAATTTGCCTAATCTAACAACAGAATGTTTCAAATTCAACATGCTTGGCAATGAACATTTTCAAACCAACTTTGAAACTAATCATGGGAGTGAATAGAGGCCTATACCAAAACTCCGAAAGCAGCCCCTTAAAATTTGCCTAATCTAACAACAGATTGTTTCAAATTCATAAATCGCCTAAGATTCCCAAGCGTTACACCATGCCGGAAACACACACAACAAAAAAAGGGATACAAGAAATCTCTATAGCTTGACAAGGAAAAGGGGGATGACTAGATAACCAATAAGATGATAATATTAGCAGTCAAGAATCAACAAAATTCCTATAAGATATTTCCACCACCAAATCCACATCATGTTTCCTTTAGCCTTTCAAACCAACACCAATCACTGATCAAAAGACACCTAAGTACGTAACACTTAAAATCATGAATTAAAGGATAAGACCAACATGAAAACAAAACATCAGTATCTTAAACTAGGCCCATAATACATTAGAGCAACCGAACAAATTGTAGACATACAAAACCCTCCTGGTTTTAAACCCAGGACAAAGGAATGCCTAATAGCAACATATAGAACCCCACAAGCAAGCCTGAAATCATATAAAATGAACACTTTAGACTGCACTGACATCCCTTACCACCTTGCTAGATGGTACCTAGTTATATATATATATATATATATATATATATATATATATATATATATATATATATATATATACTAAAATGGAAGCCTCACTCCCGTGTTGTAACATGTGGACGTCTTTTAAAGAGCTAGAATTCTTCTTCCGTGTGTGAACGTGGCTCTCTTTTAAATCCATTTAAAAACCCACCATAAAGATGATAAATTTTCATTCAATGGCATTTAATTGTCATTTGATGTTAATCTCTCTCTCTCTCTCTCTCTCTCTCTCTCTCTCTCTCTCTCTCTCTCCCTCTCTAACAAGTGAATCACACTCACTTCATATTTCACACTTCTTCGAACAGTTGCGGTGTCGTCTTTGCCAAATGGCGTGCATCAAACACATTCAGGCATTGTCCGAGTTTCTTACTAGTCTAATACTAAAATGAAAATCTCTCTCCCTTTTGTGACACGTGGACGTATTTTAATGCCAAATGCCAAAAGTATAATGCCAAATGCCATTACGTTTGAGAACGCGGCTCACTTTTAAATTCTATTAAAAACCTACCATAATGATGAAAAACACTCCTTCAATGACATTTAATGGTCATTTGATGTTAATATCTCTCTCTAACAAGTGAATCACACTCACTTAAGATTTCACACTTCTTCGAGCAGTTATGATGTCGTTTGTGCCAAATGGCGTACATCAAACTCATCCGAGCATTCCCGGGTTTCTTATTAGTATCTAACTATGCGCAAAGCCATTCTATTTCACATTATTAGTTGGACTCCCAGGATACTTAAGCAAATCTCAAAAATTCGACAAGCTCGTAAAACATGGGAACCACATTAAGTTGCAAGCAGAGCAAACAATATCAAGGTATCACTACCACTTCTAACTCGGTGAAATTCATCTTATAGATCTTTGCGGTAGATCACCACAAAGGAGCTTCATTACAAACAGAAAAAAGTTATTCAGTATTAACCTATCACCACAAGGACAGCTTGCAAGATCATAAACAACAAATTGCAAATCCAAAACAGCCTGCAATAAATACAAAGTTTCAAAACAATACCATGTTGCAGCAAAGGGACTAAAATATATCTTTTCATGGACAGTGGTAATTTAGGTGAATTGGTATTTACACGGCGAAGGCCCAATTAGAGTATGATATGGAATCAAACTCACAACATATTGATGTAAATATAGGGAAAGGAAGACAAAAACCTCAATACAGTCTTGTCATCTGCATGGGTTGAAAGCCAAATACTATTACATGCAGTGGATAATATATACATATAGAAAAAAATTCTAAATGTGATATTACTATGAAACATTGGATTCATATCAAACATTTCATGCAAAAATACCATATTCTGAAACATTACAACATAATTTGCAGATATCAATACCTTGGGGAGCTTGCTCCTCTTTTTGTCGAGCTTCTCCTTCTTGGCCTTGACGCGCTGTGCCTCCGCAAGGAGAGACATCCTCCTTGCGGTCTTTGCATACGGGTTCAGCTTCAGCAGAGTATTGAGATTCTTCAGCGGGTTCTTCTTCAGCGTCCGGCGCTTGATCTCCTTCCTGATCGGCCTCACAACCGACTGCACCTCGTCCGAGTTAATGATCCTTGAGAGATCAGCGTTCGTCATCTTGGACCTCGGCAGCACATAGCCCTTCTTCTTCTCAGAGGGCTTGTCAAAGGTCCCGAAGACCGAATCCAGCTTGTCGAACGCCGACTTTGTCCAAACGATGAACCTCCCCAGGTGCCCCCCGGGGGCCAGCTTGAGGAGGTTGAGGCGCTCCACGTTAGCGACATCAACGCCCGGAATGTTGCGGAAGGCCTTCACGATCTTCGAGCCCTCGGTCCCGTACACGATCAGGGGGCCCTTGCGGTTGATGTAGCGGCGGTTGCGCATCTTCCCCTTACCGGGGCGGATGGAACGGCTGTCCTTGGCCTTCTCGGCGTCCGGGTAGGCGCCGATCTGCTTCAGGATCTTGAGGGCGGAAGAGGTCTTCTCGACGGACTCCGCGGAGTCGGACACGACGAGAGGGAGCTCGGGGACGGACTCGATGCGGTGGCCGCGGGCGAGGACGAGGGAGGGAACGGCGGAGGCGGCGAGGGCGGAGACGATGGCGAAGCGCCTCTGGTTGACGTTGACGCGTCGGTGCCAGCGGCGCCAGATCTTGGTGGGGGCGAACATTCGGCCGCCGCGGCACATGTTGCCGAAGGCGCCCTGGCCGGCTCGGTGGGTGCCGCCGCCGGGGACGCGGGGGATTCGGGAGACTGCGCGGCCGGTACCCCAGGATTCAGCGGAGGTCTGGTGACCGGCCCGCTTGGAGACGGCGTAGGGCTGGCGGCTGTTCTTGGAGAGGTTGGCATGGACGAAGCGCACGACGTCGGGGCGGATCGAGGCCTTCATCACGTCGGGGAGGGGGACGGAGGAGGATCCGTCGGTTGCCATGTCGCCCTCCAGGGCCTGGACGGTGACCAGGGGCCGAACGGCGGCGACGGCGGCCATTGGATGAGGCGAAATGGAAGCCGCGCGAGGGTGAGGGTTTGGGGCTCTGCCTCTGGGTGGAAAGGGGGAAGAGGCCCTAGGGGTTACGAGTTTATATAGGTCTGATAGTGGAATAGGGTTTTAATCTAGCCATCTAGGCCGTCCATAGGAGTGTAAAAAAAACCCATAGAACCGAACCCGGCCCGAAAGTCAACGGCCCGACCCGGTCAACGGCTCGACTCAGCCCTGCCCGAACATATCATGGGCCGGACTCGGGCTGCCACCTTGAGACCGAAGCTTTGCCATTTTGATTAAATTATTATTTATGAAATTAATTTAATGTAGAATTTAATTAGCGTTGTCGTAACAAATTTTTTTTGTTATATTTTAGTTAATAAATACACATCACAGTCACTTGCACTTAGTATAAACTGTAAGATTTCTAGTTAATTTTTTTTCTTTGATTGACAGTGTCTAAGAAAAGCCTGCCAAACGTTTGGTATTTAAGCTAGCCTAGTGCTCCACCTTCAATTTAGAGCTGGTCTAGTCGTCAATCTTTGGAATATTCAATTAAAAATCTAAAATTCAATAAACTTAAAAATTTTGATCTTAAATACTAGTTATCCTTAACCATAACCCTAACTATTAGTTTATTTTTGTGATTTAATAGGTTGATTACGAGAATATGTGTTGTCGTTTTCACCTTATGAAAGGATGTGATATGTTCCATGAGCGACAACTTTTAGTGAAAATTTCCGGTTTTGGGTATTACTATCTAAATCGTTGGACCCAGCATTACATTAGTCTTTGCTATGCACTTGTTGAGAGGTGGTGGCTATCAACCCATACCTTTCATTTTGGGTTTGGGAAAATGACTATCACCCTTGGTGACACGGCACAGATTTTAGGACTAACCATTAGTGGTAGACCAGTTACAATCCCGGTGGATAGCTTAAACTACTTGGGATTGATCCAGCAGTGCATAGAAACTTTGCCAGAGGATAATAAAATGTTAGACGTTGCAGCCAAAGGGCATATAACCTTAGTTGGTTGAAGGCAAATTGGGGAAGTGCACCGGTAGACCCGACTGATGGAGATACGATAGATATCTATACTCGTGCATATATTTTTGCTTTAGTTGGATAATGTCTATTTCCATATGCCACTGGAAATATGGTATCCGTAGATTATTTATATTTTTTTCAAGATTTGAGTACGAATTATGAGTATGCTTGGTGACTACAACTCTGGCGTACCTCTATAATACATTAGATAGATTCGCTCTCAATAACTTAAGCAGTTGTACCTCGATTTGCTCCAAGATCACGAGATTAGTAAAAATAATTTAGGTGATAAATTCTAAAATAATTATATTAAATATAAATATTAATTTTTAGATTTTAATTTTTACAGATTGATTGGATTCCATGTTTTCCATTAGATGCGGTTGTTTTTCATTCTTTCGTAATACACGTACTCAAACATTTCATAGTAGGCCCATTATACATATAAGGTGAGCGATCCACCATCCGATGGATCGATGCAAGCGCCAGATTGGAGGATGGCAGTCGATTCCTAATCATCCTCCAGTCTACCGTTCACAAAGAAAAGGCCTTTATGCAGGGAATGGATCCGTTGAGGAGTGGGAGCAACGGTTTATAAGACACCCGGTTGTGATTGACATTGTATATCCCGATCGTAAAATTCATGGTAAGATAATTTTATTTATTATTATATTCTAGCAACAAAACACATAATACATTCACTTAACTTTAACCTTAATCCTAACGCTTAACCCTTACCCCTTACTTTCAGATGAATGTCCGACCCGAGAATTCTTACAATGGTTTGGTATATCGCGGATTTATAATAAAAACACCCAATACATGGAGGGTCGATTTATTCCACGATGGTACAAGGAGAAGTTAATCGATGCGTACCGAGGTCGATACTTCACAGTGGCCGAGATGTTCGAGAGACAACTGCATCCATTACTGTCTGACCCAGAGGAATATAACCCGGAAGATGCCTTAGCGATTGTTTGCCACGATATCCAAATGTTGAGGCTACCTCCGGATATGAGCCCTGTTTCTGCCCCTGCCCCTCCACATGAGGGGATCCAACCTGTCGCTCCACGACGAAATCCGGTACCTCGATACATAAATAAACAGTAGCAGCAACAACAACAGTCTGTAGAGGAAGAGGAGGAGGATGAGGAAGAAAAGGAGCGGCAGCAGGAGCAACAAACTCAGTCTACCAGCGATGAAATTCCAAGTGGAATTTCACCAGATGAGATTACACGGTTCTTACAATCCACTGGTTATTTTGACCCCTCTCCTTCGCAATCTTCCTGGATGCACTACCATCTCGTCTTCGCAGCCTACACAGACCGAATTTCAACCTGTCCAGCCTTCACAGCAAACATTAGTCATAAGGCCAAGGGCGTCACGTACGAGACAACTTAAAAATTACTTTCAAATGGATCGTGGCAATTGGAGCGACGGTGCGAAACATCATTTTTTGGAAGTTTCAGTTATGTGCACCCTAACCATAACTCTAATCTAACCCTACCTCTAATCTAACCCTACCTCTAACCCTAACCCTAACCCTAACCTTTAACTGTAACATCCGCCCCAAACACACAAGATATTGTCCGCTTTGCTCGTGCCCGCATGAGAACTTCTCAGGGGGTTACCCATCCTGGTACTACTCTCGCCCGAGCACGCTTAACTACAGAGTTCTTACGAAATCCGTAGTGGCGCACGGCTTTAAAACGCGTCTTCTATGTTTGGGAGGAGAAATTATATAAGTAGCTCAGGATCTTCTTCTCTCCAGGCGATGTGGGCTAACTCATGGCCTTGTACACCTCACTTCACCTCATCCATCTTGGCATCTCAGCCTTAGGAGTCTTGGTCGTCACAATCCACCCCCCTTAGGGCTACACGTCCTCGTGTAGGGTTAGACACCCCCATCTCGAGGAGAACCGGCTCTGATACCATTTTGTAACATCCGCCCCAAACACACAAGATATTGTCCGCTTTTCCAGTGCCAGCACGAGAACTTCCCAGGGGATTACCCATCCTGGTACTACTCTCGCCCGAGCACGCTTAACTACAGAGTTCTTACAAAATCCGTAGCGGCGCACGGCTTTAAAACGTGTCTTCTATATTTGGGAGGGAAAATTATATAAGTAGCTCAGGATCTCCTTCTCTCCAGGCGATGTGGGGCTAACTCGTGGCTTTGTACACGTCACCTCACCTCATCCATCTTGACATCTCAGCCTCAGGAGTCTTGGCTCTTGGCTTATTGGATCTTGGTCGTCACATTAACGCTAAACCTAAACCCTAACCCTAAACTCTAACCCTAACCCTAACGTTTAATACTAGCTCTAACCTTTAACCCTAACGCTAACACTAACTCTAACATAGCTTTAACCCTAACCCTAACCTTTAACACTAGCTCTAACCTCTAACCCTAACCCTAAACCTGAACCTTAACCTCGAACCCTAACCTCTAACCCTAACCCTAACCCTAACCCTAACCCTAACTCTAACTCTAAACCCTAACCCGAAACCCTAACTCCTAACCCAAACCCCAACCCTAAACCCTTTAACCTTAACCCTAACACTAACACTAACTCTAACCTTTAACCCTAACTCTAACTTTTAACCCTAACCCAAACCCTAAACTCTAAACCTAAACCTTAACCCTAACCTTTAACACTAGCTCTAACCTTTAAACCTAAAGCTAACCCTAACACTAACACTAACTTTAACCTTTAAACCTAACCCTAACACTAACACTAACACTAACTTTAACCTTTAACCCTAACCCTAACCTTTAACACTAACTCTAACCTTTAACCCTAACCCTAACACTAACACTAACTCTAACTTTTAACCCTAACCCTAAGCCTAAACCCTAACTCCTAACCCTAATCCTTAACCCTAACCTTTAACCTAACCCTAACCCTAGCCAAAAACCCTAACTCCTAACCCAAACCCTAACGCCTAACCCTAAACCTAACCCTAACCTTTAACCCTAATCCTAACCCTAACATTAACACTAACTCTAACTCTAACCTTTAACCCTAGAGTTTAGGGTTTGAGGTTTCAAACATTACTATGTGCAAGTTTTTTTACTAAAAATTATTTTTTACCCAAATTCGTCCCGGTTCGCTCCGAAATTTCAAATATATGTATACCCGGACCGGGCCGGGTTCAGAACCTTGACCCAGCCTGACGAACCGACTGGCCCATCCGGGTTTGACATCTCTAGGCCCAACCCGGCCCGGCCCGGCCCGGCCCGGCCCGTTTTACACCCCTAGCCGTCCATCAAATCACCCTGGTTATTGAGGAGAGAGAAAACAAGAATAATAAAATCTGCCAATTCATAGCATTAGTTCTACGGCTGGCAGTTCTGGAACAGACGGCAGACCAGACACAAATTTTGCAGGTCTGGGTCTGGGTTAAACGGGTTCAGGTCGTAAACGGGTCGACACGATATACCTGTTTAATAAGCGGGTCTGGTCTGGGTTTAGGGGTCGGACACGGTAACCCCCGGAAGACCCGTTTAAATTCAACGGATTGTGTCAAGTCGGGTCGGGTTGGGTCTTCCCGCAATCCGATTCTGTAGTATGTAGTACCAACGGTCTTATCGGGTCAGGTTGGGTCGAGTCGAACTGGGTCGGATCGCGTCAACTGAATAAAACCGTGTGGTAAACGGGTCTGATCGGGTCTACCCGTTTATTAACGGGTCGGGTATGGGTTTAGAATCTAGACACTATTAGTTAAACGGGTCAGGTCCGGGTCTATGGGTTTTGGACACGACCCAAAACCCGACCCAACACGACCCGGACCCGACACAACCCACTGCCGCCCCTAATTAGTTCTCACTCGTTAGTCATAACCTTTTACAAACGCCCAATACCGCACTGGATGTTGTTTCATAATCAGTGGCCATACATTGTTCTTTCGCTATCATTTTTCTCCCATATGGGGTCTTTTCTTGGTTTATCTCCATCTCCTTTTTTTCCGTTGACATTTCTCTAATTTGACCAGCTTCTATGTCAAATTCTGGATGATCAGTGTGAACATAACAATTTATTCCCGAGGCCACACTATGTTTTATGGTGGCCTGACATATTTGGAAGTCTTGCAATCGATTTTCCGTCAGGTTCATCGGGCTCGTCGTTCAAAATCCGGTATGCCTCCAGTTTTGCCAGATCCGAGGTATGTCAAATGGGAGCCACCGGTCATGGGATGGCAGAAGCTCAATTTTGATTACTCTTTTTGTCATGCCTGATCGTGGGGATTCCGGTTTCACTATATGAGTTCAGTATGGTCACCTGTGTTTGTCAAGATGCTCGGCCTTCCAGTGATCATCGGTCGTGGAAGCGGAGGTTCAAGGATTGTGGCTTGGTCTTCGTCAGGCCACCCACGGAGATCGAATCATCACCTTGGTTGGATGCTCGTAGCAATCTTTTGCCAAGTGGGTGGTGCACGCCCATCAATGACAAGAAATATGGTTGCGATCGGAGGGGCGAGGGCATGTCACTCCTTGGTTGGCGCTATGCTCTGAAATAAGGGGAAGAGTATATGAAAGTGAACTGCACCAGTTGATCTGGCCACAGGTGGCGCCGGTCGTCACTGCCTCCGACCGCCGACCGCCGCCTGTTGTTTGTTGCCGATCATTATCGTCACCATCTCCCACAACCACTAGGCACAACCAAACGTCCGTTTTGTAACTATATGGTAGTTCTAACTCATGCATTTGTAATGGTAGTTTGTTGGCTTGCTTTTCCATGCTCATGCGTTGTAACTCTATCAACCCCACCAATTCCTAACCAAACAGACCATTACTATCTAGATTAGGTCACTTCCACACCATGATTTCCTACCGATCCTTCACAAATGTAACTTCGTATCATGCTTATAGTCATGGTTTAAAAACCCGGAAACTCGACTCGAAAGTTGACCGAGTCCGGTAACTCGGAAAAAACTCGACGCGGTCCGACTCGGTCTATATATATATATATATATATATAGACAACTTCAAATACCTATTTCCAACTTTCAATGATAAACAAAGTCAGACAAGTAGTAAATACTAAATAATAAAGATAGACATAAGTCATGAAACATAAACATAACATCATCATTTCAAATGAACTAAAGCAAGAGAAGTTCAACAAGCTAGTTCCAAGTTCCAACTTCAAACGACAAGTTCAATAAGCCAAAGACAAGTTCAAGAGCTCAACTACATAGTCCCAAAGATAAACATATAGTCCAAAATGATAGTTAAAGACTCAAAAATATCAAGTTTCAACATTCCAAATAAAATTCAAAGATCATCCTCATTGTTGGTCTCCTTAATATCAAATTCATCCCTCTCAGTACAGTGTGTGCTCATTGTTGCAATATCGGCACCATCCTCATTATCCAACCATCTCAAAGCATCCCCATCGAAGTCACCTCTTTCATTCTCATGAATCCACTCGTCAATCTCATTTTCAAGTGAAATGTTATCAAGATTGACTGGATCAAAACTCGAAGCATTCTTTCTTAGTTGTCTTTCTCGTAACCTCAAATTGTAGTGAATAAAGACCAAGTTGTTCCGCTTTTCTTGCTTCAAGCGATTCCTCTTCCTTGTATAGATTTGGTCAAATGTACTCCAACTTCTTTCGCAACCCGAAGATGAGCAATTTTGACTCAGGATACGAATTGCAATCTGTTGGAGGTCTGGAGTATCTATCCCAAAAGCTTGCCACCAAGCAACTGCAGGTATAGTGAATATGTGATGATTCAAATTCAAGCAATTTGAGAGCATTTGGAAACAACATACAAAGGTGATTTGGGGGCATTTGGGAAAAAAAAGTTACCCGGAGATAGCTTGCTTCTACTACGAATACTTTATTCAGTTGCAAATGAATGTGTTGTATCGTTAAATTTTGAAATCTAATAACAAAATGAAAACGTGACAAGTTGTAAACGACTTTCAATTGAGATTATCACAAATTCACAATTATGTGAAACATATACCAGTTCTATTGCTTCTATCTGAACATCTATATTTGGTTCAAGAACCGCAATTACTTGTTGTAAATCATGTCGAATTTCGGGATGTTTGAGACATCTGGACGATAGTGAATATGCGGGTTCAAAAAATAACCTGTCGCGTGAAGGGGAGAATGGAGAGTGGAATCCCACCTTCCATCAATGATATCCCAATATTTCTTATAGGACCTTTCATTGTTGTCGTGAGTTACGGCAATCTCTATCTTTGCATTATCTATAAGATCATATATCTCATCCATTACCGGTTTTTCACCATCCACCGCCTTTAATACCAAAATGATAAGAAGAACTGTCTTATGTATTTGCTCCATCTTTCGCCAAAAGGAAGTGTCGATTACAATCTTCTCGGATTCTTTCCCCTCCTAGAGCTTTGCAAATTTAGAAGTGGCCCATTCTTCGAAGAGAAACATCTTCTTTAAAGCACCCCTCTAATGAAAAGAATAAAAAAATGCAATGCAACATATGACAAATAGAAATAGAACAAAAGAGTTGACATGAAAATCGAAACTTAGACAAACATAAAGTTGGAAGTTACCTGCTCAATGAGACTATCAACAAGAATAAACTTTGTTGCAAAACGAGTTGCCCCCAGTCGAAGGATCTCTCTCTCGCTTGTGAAAGTCCGCATCATATGCAATACCATACTTTTGTTGTATATGAATTTCATAATTTTTTTGCACTTCTCTATGACAAGCTCAATAGGTTTCAACTTACCAATTTTCTCAAGAATAAGGTCAAGACAATAAGCGGCACAAGAACTCCAAAACAAATGCTTCCTCTTTGCCATAAGAAGTTTGCCGGCAGCAACATAATTTGCGGCATTGTCCGTTACCACTTGAACAATGTTCTCCTCCCCAACCTCCTCAACTATCTCATCAAGCAATTTAAAGATATTATTTGCATCCTTGACTATATCAGATGCATCCACGGATCATATGAACATAATCCCCCGTGGACACGACACTAAAAAGTTTATTAGTGTCCTTCCTTTTTGATCCCTCCACCCATCCGACATGATGGAACAACCAGTTTCGCTCCATGAAGACTTGAACTTATTCAAATAAACTTGTAGAGTTTCCACCTCCTCTTTTAGAAGTAGCCCGGACAACTCATATGGTGTTGGAGGCTTGAAGCCTTGCCCATAAAATCCAATGGCTTCACATACCTTTGGAAAATAAATAGAATCTGCGGCATTGAATGGAATGGCAGCATGATAAAACCACCTTGTAATTACTTTGTAAACACGTTTCCTAGAGTTCTTATCAATGCATGTTTCTTTTTTTTGTTGCACTCTTCCAGAGCTAACTACTTCCCCTTTTTGTCCTCAAAGAATCATCGTCTTCTTCCTCATTAAGCTCTTGTATATTCCTAAATGCACCAAAATCACTTTTGTACTGTTTTCTTTTCTTAGTCTCCTTGTCTTTTTACTTAAAAGATCCTTCATTGATTTAGCAATTACATCAGTGACCTTCTTACAAGGTGCTGCATCACCAAGAATTCAAGCTAGATGGTGTTTAAATCTGTTGATCCCCCCAGACATTGTTTTTCCACAATAATTGCATCGGTTTCTCTTTTTATCAGTAGTGAGTGATGAGCAATGAAGCCAACCAAGATCATATAAGTGAGAAGTGTACTGTGTCTGTAGGTGCATTGACTGATGAATTTGTACTAGCAATAGCAGCCACATTCTGACTATCCATTTCTGCAGAAAGAAATTAACTATAAGAGATTGCAATAATGATAGATTCAAAGCCATTGAGAAAATAATAGAAATACCTGTGGAAATTTATGACGTAAGTGAGGAATGAGCCTTCAGGCGGTCGAATAGGTGGCAGTCGAATTCCACAACTTCTGCTATTGACAATATTTGCCCTTTCAGTTGAAGAATTTTTGTTTGCTAGAATAGTTATCAAAAGGAACTGATAGCTTATTTATTTTGGTTTCAGGTTGGTTGATTCACACAGCATCAACAAATATGAATCAAGCATGAGGAGAGGGAGAGAATGGAAAACCGGGAAATAGAGTAGGCTGAGGCTAGGGTTTCCTTTCCACTGATCGTTGAGGCATGAGAAGAGAGGGAGAGAAGGGGAATGAGAGGAGTTGAGCACCTTTCGCTGAGGCGGCTAAGGCTGGGGGAGCGGCACAGGAGGCTGCCAGCGGTTAGGATTTCTTTTCCGCTGAAGAGGCGACGAAACCCCACGACTGAAGGGTTTAAAACCCTCGCACGAGCGGTGCGACTGAAGGGGCGATTAAAACCTCGCCCGACTGAAGGGGATTAAAACCCTCGCACAACTGAAGGGGCGATTAAAACTCTCGCCCGACTGAAGGGATCAAGACTCGCGGGTTGTCCGAGTCACGAAACCCGACCCGATCCAGCCGAATCACTCGGATAACTCGTCAGATATATCAAAAACCGGGTTTTTGACGAGTTGACCCGAAATCCAGCCGATTCGGGTCAACCCGGCCGGGTTTCGGGTCAACCCGTTTGGGTTTTAAAACCATGCTTATGGTTTGGGTTTTAAAACCATGCTTATGGTTCAATTCAAATATTTCAAAGGCTAAATGAAAATTGGTTTTAAAATAAGTCTCAAGTGGCTTCAGCACGACACTTTACTACATTCAACTTAGAACTTTACTTCAATTCCAAATAAGTACACCCAAGAGCAAATACTTAACTCTACTTCATCACAATACTTTAAACAAAGTCAACTGTTTTTTTCCTTGAAAGAACTTGATAATTGTTTTGAAAGACTTGAATTTGGCTCCATTTGGCTTGAGAGGAATAAACGGATCTTTTCTTAAAAGCAGGGAGGATGGGGGACCATTTCGGCCAAAACCGGTGTACTTATTCAGCAATGGATAGTTTTGATCCTGGCTAGGGTTTCGGAATCTATAAACCACTTCTTTTCCGTTTTTTTGCACCAATTTTAGGTCGATTTTGGTATTGTATATATTTGATTTTAATACACAGGTAGGGGTCAATGCCAATTTTAGATAGATGTTGGTATTGTATATATAAATTTGCATCCTTTTTAGAGTTTTTTTTTTCTCTTATTTTAAGAGAGTACAAAGTGAATTAAGCACATTAAACCATTCTCTTATAAGATTTTTTTTTTTTTGGTAGATTTCAATGAAGGAAATGTCACCTACGGACCACCAAGAGGCGACACAAACCGGTGCAAGCTAGCAACAACCACCGCCACACCGGTGGCAAACCAAGACAGCTGCCACGATCCTACCACCGCCGCACCATGCCACCAGTATCCGCTCCACCATGCTAAGGAGGGGATCATGCGACCCGATCGGAAAGTCCACCGCCGAATATGTGGCTTCGTGTCCAACATACCATATGCATAGAACCAGGGCTACCTTTGCACCTGTAACAAAAATCACCAGCAGCGCCAAGGCAGGCCAACATGGCTCTACACGGCTGTGGCCAAATTACCTTCGACGCACACTCTGCGATACAGAAACAGCGGCCAGGATGCATCATTGATTGCTCATTGCACGAGCATCAAGTTATCGTGGCAGCAGAGTCAAGTCCATGTGAACCTTCCCCAATCCAAGCCTATTCGTATAGAAAAATGCTGTACACCCATCCATCCTGATGTGGCAGCTGATCACAGCCGTCAGTTGCACCCAGCCACAACAGGTGAACTGCACTGAGCCCAACTGACAAGCAAAGGGGCGAAGATGATCAGGAGTCACATCAGGATGGCCAATCCAGATGGAAAACTGGATGGCTGAATAGCATTGCTCAACACAAGCTAATAACTCTATTATCATCAACTCATCACACACACAAAAAAAAAAAATCAATCCATAAAAGGGGAAGGACACCGGCCCTCCGGGAGGCCCCACAGCCCGGCGCAAGCATACAGACCGCCAACAGGCGAAGAATCACAACTTGGATACCAACAACAAATTACCACCAATTGCAGGCCCCAGGGGCCATAATCCACGTCGTTACACAACAGCAGACACGCATCATCTGAGAAACCCTAGCTCAAAAAAAAAAAAGAAGAAGTAATTTTACATTACATCACATGAACCGAATAGTCGCAGATGAAAATCAACAGCCAAAATTAACATAGAAAAGCAAACCAATTGTAGGGTTTGCACTATGGAAGAATGTTTCCCTCATGCCGTTGAGGTCTTATTATCCGGAAAAAAAATGACAGCCAGCATGCAGTACGACATAGTATTTTAGGACGAGGTGGAGTTCTTGAGGTAAGCTATAAGGTCTGCACGATCTTGGGGCTTCTTCAGACCGGGGAAAACCATCTTGGTACCGGGGATATACTGCATTTTCACAAAGGCCAATAGATGGAAAAAAAAAACGTGAGAAATTATACAATCACAGTACAAATAATAGTTAACATGGATGGGTAGAGTTAACTCATGAGGGTCCAATTCATAGTAAAGCAGCGACGATGCAGCACATACAAGATGACATTGGATGATAGCTGATATTTGTGTTGGTGATCAATGATCATGCTTTTTCGTCGGAAAAAAAAAAAATTCAACTTGTATGGCTATGATGCATTAACAGCTCATACATGATCTCATTAGGTGGAGTCTGGCTGTTATGGGAGACATAATTTGTCGAATGGTTGGCGCCTAGGCGTATTGGCTTGTCTAGGCGGTGCCTATGCGGTATGCATTATAAAATTGTATTAATATTCTTCCCAAATAAAAGGAAATTAAGCATGACAAAGAATTCAATTTTTTAAAGTACTCAATAAGATGAAATTAATAACTATTTAAACAGACATCAAAATAAAAGTTGTCAATATAAGCATGTTTAGTGCCACGACACCATATAGAACACCACAATCACCCAAAGCTCATTACTAATCATTGTATCAAAAATACATCAGTTTCAGAAAGACCTGTTTCACCTAGGAAAAACTGCCCCTGTGCCTACGCGAGCCTAGAAAAACCACATGACCAGGGGGCCGGCTATAGTTAAACCTAGGCTCAGCTACGTTAGTTATATTTACTTTTCTAGTTTTTCTCCTATGCAAATCTTTTCAATCCTTTCCAATGGCTTTTTTGGGGCGTTTCCACTTTCCATTCAGTCAACGGGAAGTTGTGTACACTTCTCAGTGAGTCAGTGTTGTTTATGCCCCTATTGGAAAAAGCTACCAATCCTACACTGTGCCATCTCTAACTATCGTGTAAACAAAATTCCGACTTTGGTTGAGCGCCCTTGATCTCTTAGAATTGTGTTTCATGCCCCTACGATGACCTAGCACAACGTGCACTTTGGAACAAGCTCTCCACAATATCGACTATGCCAAGTCTGCTCCTCAACATTGGCGACTTCAATGCCCCGATTGACTTAGTGAAGAAACTTGGGAAGTACCTTGAGAATCGAGAATAGGAAACAATGATGTTATCTTTCATTCACTAATCATACCTCCATGATAATAGGTTCTCGGGAACTCCATCTTTGGTGTTGTCGAATAACCACTTGGACACTGACTAGCACATGTGGCGAGCCCTTTTTTCCAACAAATCCATCAAACACTCGCCTCACATGTTGTGACACAACTCCCCACTGCTTCTGAGCTCAAATCCAAGTTCAGCTAAACAATTCATGTAATTAACTCTAAGAAATATTGTTTGGGCATACCTAAGGTTCAACTGTTCAAGAGATCATTCGAATGTGTTCAGTACACATCACATGGATCCATGTACAGTTCACAGCTGACAACATATAGTACTCATGGGGATTAAAAGTTGGAGCACACAAGGTTCTAGTGACATAAATATACCCCATCAAATCCCAAGTAGACTTTATTACTCCGCTTGCAGATAAGGATCTTCTGACGCTTTACACCGAGAGAGGACGCTTCTCTTTGATCTTACTAGATGCTACAACACACTGTCGGGCCTTAAAGCTCTGGAAATCTCAACAGACCAGGTTCCCATTATTCATGAAATCAGCAACCACTCTAAGCAAAAATGGTCACATCCCCATTGAACACCTAATGAATGCCTCACGAAGGTTTCGACAGATCTTCCACCACAACCCAAAGGGACACCAATAACCTCCTTGGGCAGATCATCCCAAGACATCAGGGCCAAAAGATTTCCTTGCCAAATTTTCAGAAGACTATTGCAATATTTAAAATGACTTATATTTCCTCGGCTCAAGGTGTCTTCTCACGGAATTGCATCAGACTTGGCACAAAAAGACTTTAGACTTATCTAATAGGATAATACAAAAATGGAGCCCTCTCTCCTGTGTTGTGACTCGTGGACCACTTTTAAAGAGCCAAAACCCTACTCCCGTGTGTGAACGTGGCTCTCTCTCATAAATCCTAATAAAAACCTACTATAAAGATGATAAATACCCATGCAATAGTATTTATTGGTCATTTGATAATTGATATTAATTAGAAAAATCATTAGTGTTATCTCTCTCTTTCTCTAACAAGTGAATCGCACCCGGGTGAGTAAATCGCAATCACTCCATATTGCACACTTCTACGGATGGCTACGATGTCGTCTATGCTAAGTGGCAGTGCGGCATGCATCAAGTTCATCCGGGCATTGCCTGGGTTTCGTACTAGTTAGCCATTAAAACAACTCTTATAATAACTCAATCCATCCTTGCAATGAATGTGATCTGTGAGGTACAAGCAGCATGTTTAAAAACCGTCAAATCTATGACAATATCCGTCTAGTTCAAGAGATGATTTACACTGTCCTTATCAGTAGAAGAATTGGCATTTCCTTCAAAAATAGACACCTGGAAGGCACTAGATGACATATACTGGGACACATTATGGAAATTAAAACCATTCAGGGGTTTGCTTTCTCCTCCTCAAACCCTAAGTTTCCACACCTTTACTATGTGGACAGCACAATCATTGACACACAAAACTACTATGATTGGCAATTGGCAATGTATGGAAGCCCCATCCATTTGTATATTCAAGGAGCTCGATAACCCACAGAAATTCAAACACTAATAACCAGGAAATAGAAAATATATAAATTAGACTCCTAAATCACCATATTTAACTTTTGATTTTTTGAAAACATTTCTTGATTTTATGGGTAACTGGGCATTCGAACTTTTCAAAGCTTTCCGATGATTTTCTATGTTGCTTTCTATTTCCCTCATTTTGAACGATTTTTTAGGTTATTCTTCCTAGTATTCAAAATATTTTCTTGGTTTATTTTCTGCATGCAGAACTCCAGCAAAATAAGAAAAAAAGACAACTTAAAAAGGACTAGAATAGATGGGAATCACTCTTTTATGACGTGAAGACCAATACTTATGATCATAGTTACCAAGTCGGAAACAGAAAAAAATGGCAAGGGAAAAAATCAAAAAGATACGATGAAAACGGAAAAAATCGGAAAAAAAAAAGAGAAAACATAAAAAAAAAACAAAAAAATATCTTAAAAATTATACCAAGTAAGGCAAGTATGTATATATGTCATTTTCCAACATTAAGTAATCAAAAGCTCAAAACATATAGAATATGTGTTTATTAACCACGAACAAAATAAAACCCGAACCCAATTTTAACCCGGATCAAACCCGATGCGTTTTATACACGTTTTTTCCATTTTAAACGCTTATAAAATGCGTGCGAACGTTTTTTTCAAAAAAAACGAGTTTTTTTCCTGTTTGCTATAAATTCGGATCGATACGCGTTTTATACGTGTTTTTTTCAAAAAAAAAACGTCCGATTTGGTAACTATGCTTATGATACTCTAACTACCCAACTCTGAAAAAACAAGGATTCATTGTTGCTCTTTTATGGAGTTTGTCAGCCTCATAAGACCTTAAGGTCCCTAAACCTCAAAACTTTTGCAATTAAGTCCTTACCTTCCCAAGATAAAATTGGATTTTACAAAAATTTAAAAAAAAAACTAAAATCAAACCTAAAATTTAAAGATTTAGAACCAACCAATAAATATGGATAGAGAAACTAATGAGCATCCAATTAACTAGCTTTACTATTTCGTTGTGTTTACAATGCACTAATGACACTCTGGTATCCACAATTAATCAAAGCTAAAAAAAAATACAATGAGTACCCTTCGTGAATAGTGGCTAAAACATTAATGCATTGACTATAGAGAATTACGTGCAAGTTCAGATGCAAATGAAACAATCACAAGATAAGATGGGGTCTCCATTATGGCTAACAAGGAAGGAATTTACCGGGTATGTTGAGCGGTTGCTAAAAACATAGGGCCGGGGCAGACCGAAAGTGGTATTTTATAATATCCGAGGGAGGTATTCTTGGATAGTCAATCTTAAAAGCATTTTCTTAGGTGCTCCTCAGGCTTGGAAAGTATTATGTTTCCCACATCAATTAATGACCTATCAAAAAAGCTTTTCGGTATGCGCTGACCATGCAAAGTATACATTGTTAGGAAGTATCTCTGTTTCTTAACAAGTACAAACATAAACCAATGCAATTACAAGATTGTTCATGGTATGTTCGACCTTCCCACATAACCCTCCCACTGATGGAGGGAAGTTCCAAGAAGCTCATCACCTCACCAAGCAAGATCTCTTGGACCTGCCTTGTTGCGGTCAAATCCCATCAAAACCTTTCCAAGCAACATCTGATTATTGCGGATCACGCCCAGATATGGCAAAGTTCATTAACGATAAGGTCTTGTTGGACCCTTACAAAGCTTCAACAATCACAACAAAAATGAAAATATTAAATATGTACTAGAAGGGAACTTTCTAGATTCCAACCAACCATCTAGCGTCCTTAAAAATAAGGATTGAGAGCATATGGCCACGTACAAGAAAGGTTCAAGTTATGGATCAGGGAAGGTAATCCATAAATGTTTGATGACAAACTCTTGTTCTCAAGAAAAGGATGTACCTTTTCTGGCCATTGATGGAGACTATGGGTCGAGCCCTTGTTTGGGTTAGATTGCCTAGGCTTCCTATGGATTGCTGGGATGAAGACTAGATCCTTGACATTGCATCAGGAGCAGGAAAGCCCATTCGAGTCGATAGTAAATGTGGTAAAGAGGGTTTGAATACAGAATATTTGGGAAAGTACAACGTTCCCCACCAGAAATAATTCGGAACATAGTTTCTAAAAAAAATTTCCTGGCAATAATAGAATGTCAGAACGTTACACCTTTTTAAGCAAGCCCTATAATAGTTGATCCTTTATTTTGTGAGGACGATACATACTCAGTCCTTGTATTGGATAAGGTCCTCTTATAAGGACCATTATCTTCAGTTTCTACATATTGAAGAATCACCATACTCAAGACTTACACTATATTATCCTCTTTACTATATTCAAGTAAGATAATATAGGTAATCACCAAATAGTTTGCATGACCTAGATTCAAGGTTTAAAGTTCATTCAATCTACATTCAGTTCTAAAATGCTGAACCTATATAAGTATCAAACAAATATCCAACCTCATGATCATGTGAACATAAAGTTTTAGACCCATAGATTTAAACTTTAGTATCATGCAAATTTGAGTACATACAAGTATACAACATCAATACCCACAATGACTAAGCCTTATCCCAACTACCAAAGTCAGTATTATGAATCAATCATTCGTCATGGGGTGACGTTAGGTTGGCAAAATGTTATAAAGATGAGGCTCAAATACAAATAAGATCCAACATTGGATTCAAATAAAGTCACTTGTGAATAAGTTGATTATTATTATCAGGCCTATTTCAGTTTCTACTATTTCTATCAACCAAAACGGTTTTGAAAGAAATATCCAAACGTCAGAAGTAAAAAAAGATACAGGCTTTTAAATAGAAAGCATGTAACATAAGAATAACAATGCACTGAAAAAAAATACCGAGCAATGCAAGAATAAATGAGAGTATCATGCGACATATAAAGTTGATTTGGTCACTTATTTTTCATGGTTCAGTTTTTCTTACTAACTCACGAATTACATCTGAACTATGTTTGTAAGCAGTACTTCGAATTTTTACATTAGAATTGGCTGAAATGAAGTAAAGAGGGTCAAGCCCACATGTTCACCCTAAAACCTCTTTGTACTTAGATGTTCTCCAAAAAGGAAAGAACATTGCTTAAATGGATACATAAATAAACCAATCTACTCAAGAGGTCATAGGGACTATAGGTCGAAAGGGTGACTGGCGGTATAAATGATAATAATTACATTATTTCAGGAAAATAACAGGCTCGCACCAGTTTGTCCATAAACAAATTGCTTTAGCTAGATTGTGAATTAACCAGTGTACCATAACTCAACTCGACTGACTCGACTCAGCCGAAAATCAAGATGACTCGGCTGGAAACTCGGACCAGTTACTACTTGAGCTGACTCCATCCAAATCGGGAACTACTCGAGCTATTTATTATTTTGAGATTTGAAACACACATATATGTAAAATTACCGAGTCGCTCGTCGAGTCTTCGAGTTATTCGAATCGGTGGACTTTCGAGTCGAATCAAATTCCGGGTTTTTTATCATTGGAATTAACTACTTTCGAGAGGCAGATGTAAGAAAGTGCTTGATATTGCTAGTTACCACCCTGTGTGTTGCTTTACCTTTACTTCTCTCACACAAGCAATTGGAAACAAAATTATAATTCAAGCTGACTATAAATTGTCTATTATCAATAGTAACACATGGACCTTACCTTCTTGGGATTAAGCAAGTAATCGTACAATGTTTTCTCTTCCCATATGACAGCCATGTTCTTGTTCGCAGCAGAGTATGAATAACCAGCAGTAGTGCCAGATTGCCTCCCGAAAAGGCCATTCAGATTAGGCCCTATGAACAGCACCATATTAAAAAAAAAACACATATTGCTGAATAAAATGATGGATACTGTTTCATAATAAACAATTGCATGATAAAGAAGATAATAGATAAATATAAATGGAAATTTAAAAAAAAAAAGAGTCATGCCATGAGAAAACATAAATCATGATA
This sequence comes from Chamaelirium japonicum, assembly GCA_947650365.1. Lineage (NCBI taxonomy): Eukaryota > Viridiplantae > Streptophyta > Magnoliopsida > Liliales > Melanthiaceae > Chamaelirium > Chamaelirium japonicum. The sequence goes on along the minus strand of OX393553.1, from coordinate 18,751,910 downwards.
AGCAAGTAACTGAGTAAATTAGTTGTATTCAATATCGATCATAGGTACCATTGTTCCATCAAAAAGAGAACACCTTGTGCTGCCTACAAAAACCATTTGTTTTTTAGTAGTACAAATACACTATTGATATTTTTTGGTGCGTACGAATAGTCCAACCTATTGATAATTTTCCATAGCAAAAACTATTTATTTGTTATGGAAATAGTATGCAAGAACACTACTACGTGGTTCAAAGGAAGAAACATAGAGAAAATAGGATCCAAAATTGAATAACTCTTGTCTCGTATCTGAAGGGAAGACTGAAGCCTCATTCAATTCCTAAGTAGTGTGTCGTAAAATGGGATCGTGTATTATCACGAAGACACTCCATCCATGTTCTAAGTTCTAACTTCTAACAGATTATATATAGGGAAATTTTATACATATCCCACAAACATGTAAACAGACTCAGCTTCCCATCAAACTTGAATACTCCCCATTTTTTTGGATAATACCTCACTTCCATTCTGAAAATACCTTTATCCCATCCAGCCGACCCCCTTGAAATTAATACACCCCGGTTAAACCCACCATTCTTCTTGAATACACCCTAACAATTAAACCAGCCACTCCCTTGAATACACCACAGTTAAACTACTAAACCCCCCCATCCCTCTTGAACATACCCCGATTAACGTTTGTATCTTGTAGCTTCTTTCCCAATTTCCATTTGTATCTTGTAGCTTCAACCCATAATCAACTTCATTTTTAACACTCCACCTAACAATGGCTATTGTTTGGCCATAGAAAGAAAGAGTTGAAAGGGGGAAATGAGAACACACACACACACACACACACACACGCAGAGAGAGAGAGAGAGAGAGAGAGAGAGAGAGAGAGAGAGACCAACATCAACACGGACATATATCAGCCCTTGAGGATGGGATTAAAACATTAGAAATCCATCGTTTTGACGCTCGGATCTCTAAAATCATTAGATCGAACACCTATCCATAACCCCATACATTAATCGCAACGAAAATTACGATCAAACCAGCGCGATCCTCAGAAAAAGATAAACATCTACCAAAATCAACAACTCATTTCACAGAACATAGAAGATCCAAGAAGAAACAAAGACATTGATTCAGAAAACGAGAAGAAGAAAACGCGTCAGTAATCAAGTAGATCAGAGGAAAGGGGGGGGGGGGGGGGAGGGGAGGGGAGGAATGGATCAGGGATCCGATGATGTCTACCTTGCTTGTGGCCGGCTCCTTTCTCCACGGTGTGGCACTGCGCGCACTTGGTCCTGAAGATCTTTTCCCCGGCCTTCTGATCACCGGGAGGAGCTTCGTCGAACGACGCCATGAGAGCGCCGGCGGGCGAGATCTAGGGTTAGGGTTTCCTCCTCTTCCTCACCTTTCGCGCACGGCGGGCAAGAAAGCGGGTCGCGCTGCGCGATGAATATTGCCCGAACCAGAGGCGGAAGGGGCTCCTAAAAAAACACAAGAGGTAAGTCGTATCGTACCAGACTAGATTACTGAAATGCCCACTATAACTGCTAGAATGAATGAATCTTACCTGTTTTCTTAACGAGAAACTAGCAAAAGTGATGGTTATTTTCGGCAAAAGGACTCTTCTAGAAGGGCTCTGGTTGTTTTCCACCACAACGTTAATGAAAATTTCTGTACAGCTGTGGCTAATTACCATTTTCTTTAACATTAACGGTCTCTAATAGATCAAAAATTAAGAAAAGTGAATTGCAAAAAAATAAATAGAAAATTAAGAAAGGCGGTCTTTTGACCAAATGTGAGTGGGGCAAGCCCGCCCACGTGATTAGTCCAGACAGATTTTCTTGGGCTATTTTGGCTTCCACCCCATTTTAATAATACGATAATTTTTTAAAAAAAATTAAAAAATATTTTATTTAAAAAGAACGGATACAAAGCTTAATTGATGCATATCTCGATATACGACAGTTTGACAGTTGTATAACCTTATACGGCAGTTTGATTGTAGTATAACCTTATACGGCAGTTTGACTGTCTTACACGTTGTGGCGCTGGAAAAGGTACGGGTCGGCTTTATTGCGCAAAATCAGATTACAAGTGTGGCCGGGACCCGGGTGGCTCGGGTGTAGCGAGTCCGGGTTGCGGCGATTTTTGATCAGGGGATTGTGGAAAGATCTCCTGGAGGATCCCTTTGATCCGCGTCTCCACGTGGTGTTCGTGCGAGAGCTCTGAAGGGGCTACCCAGGACAGGGGTCTTTACAGGGTGAGGGTTTTGGAGAAGGAATGTCCACCGTTGCTTTTGCCCCTTCCGTGCTTCGCGCTTTCTCGGCTAGGGGGTTTTTCGGCTTCATTCTTCGGTCTTCGTGTCTTCCTCGCTCCTTGCTTGACCTCGGCGTCCTTGATCGTCGGTTCGCGGCGTCGATCGTGCTTTTGGCGTCGGCTTTGGCTTGGCTCCGGCGTGGCTCTGGCTTTTGCTTTGCTTCGGCGCTTGCGCTTGGACGTAGCCGGGAGAGACTTGCGATGCTTTCGTTCTTCCGGACTTTGCGTCGTATCGGCTAGAACGTGCGGTGCTTTTGCTCGTGGCCGGCGTAGTCGCTTGGCTTTGGCACTTGCGTTGCTTTGGCGCGGGCTTTACTGGGGCTTTGCTTTGGCTTCTTGCGTTGGCTTTAGCTTCAGCGTCAACTCGGTCTTCTTCTTCGAACGACGTGGGCTACTTCTCCGGCGCTTCGACGGTTTGGGTGTCGGCTGGACTTCTCTTCTTCTCCGGGTTTCCTTGGCGTGATCGGGGTCGAAGAAGGCTTTCGAAGATAGTGGGGGTAGCACCAATCTCCGTGCGACGGTTGTAGCGTCAGCTTTTGTTGATGAAGACGGCAGGGGTAGCGACGGTCTCCGTGCGACGGTTGTAGCGTCGGCTTTTGTTGGTGAAGACGACGGGGGTAACGACGCTTCAGACGGTCTGCTCCAGGCTTTCTTCTTCGTGGATGGCGCAGGCGTTTGTTGAAGACGACGGGGTGATGACGCTTTGTTTCTCTCCTCCGGGCTTTGGAGCTTGATCGGGATCGAGGATTTATTGGAGCTGACGGGGTAGTGCCGCTCCGGGCTTCTTCTCCGGCCTTTGCTTCTGGCGTCTTCGGAGTTGAAGGGTCTTCTTCTCCGAGCTTTCTTCTTCGTGCACGGAGTCGAAGTCTTGATCTTCGTGTGCAAGGGTCTTCACGTTGATGAGGGCTTTCAGTGGACTAAGCCGATCCCTCGGGACAGGCTTGCCCGTGCCTCGTGAAGCCTTGGGTCGATGAGGAAGCGTCTCCTCTTCTGCAGAGCTCCCGCGCTTCATCTTCAGTCTTCAACCATCGACCGTTGTGGCGTTGGCTTCTTCTCCGGGCATATTCGGCGTAATCGGAGTCGAAGGCTTTGTTGAAGATGACAGGTGTAGCGCCGCTTCGTTCTTCTTCCCCGGGCTTTTGAGCTTGATCGGAGTCGAAGGCTTTGTTGAAGATGACGGGTGTAGCGCCGCTTCGTTCTTCTTCCCCGGGCTTTTGAGCTTGATCGGAGTCGAAGGCTTGTTGGAGACGACGGGGTAGTGTCGCTCCTCTTCTTCTCCGGGCTTTTGGGCTTGATCGGAGTCGAAGGCTTGTTGGAGACGACGGGGTAGTGCCGCTCCTTTTCTTCTCCGGGCTTTTGGGCTTGATCGGAGTCGAAGGCTTGTTGGAGACGACGGGGTAGTGCCGCTCCTCTTCTTCTCCGGGCTTTTGGGCTTGATCGGAGTCGAAGGCTTGTTGGAGACGACGGGGTAGTGCCGCTCCTCTTCTTCTCCGGGCTTTGCTTCTGGCGTCTTCGGAGTCGAAGGGTTCTTCTTCTCCGAGCTTTCTTCTTCGTGCACGGAGTTGAAGTCTTGATCTTCTTGTGCAAGGGTTTTCACGTTGATGAGGGCTTTCAATGGACTAAGTTGATCCCGAAGGGACAGGCTTGCCCGTGCCTCGTGAAGCCTTGGGTCGATGAAGAGCGCGTCTCCTCTTCTGCAGAGCTTCGTCGCCTGGCCATCCGAATCGACCCCTTGAGCCTTCCCCCTCCCCCTCTATTTATAGGCGAAGGGGGGAGGGAGAGATATGGGAAGTTTTAATTTTAAATCCCTTTAATATCTCCCCCATAATTACCCAAGATTTATTCATCCATTGATGAGGGGAATAAGTCTTTATTCGCTTTCCTTTTCTGGCGGAGTAATTATGACTGAATCTTGCACACGAAATCGATGGCGATACGGCGCTTCTTCTTGTGTGTCGGATCGAGGGATCGGCGCAGATCCACGTGTGCGTAGACGTCATGCGCAACCTCCCCCCGCGCATGGCGGTAGTTCTTTTCTTTTCTTTTCTTTTCTTTTCTTTCCTTTCTTTTCTTTTTCCTTTTCTTTTCTTTCCTTTTCTTTTCTTTCCTTTCTTTTCTTTTTTCCTTTTCTTTCCTTTCCTTTCTTTTTCCCTTGCAAGGCCGGCCTCTTCTTTTCTTTCTTTTCTTTTTCTTTCCTTTTCTTTTTCTTTTCCTTTTCTTCTCTTTCCTTTCTTTTTCTTTCCATTTCTTTTCTTTTTCCTTTGCAAGGCTGGTCACCCCATAGGGGTCCGGACCCTAGTATAGGGCCGGCCCCCCCTAGGGGGTTCGGGTTCTAGTGTAGGGCCGGCCGGGTGGGCCCCACTTGAGGGTGGGCCCGCCCGGCTCCTTTGTTGGGCGCGAGTCGGGTCCGGGTCCGAGCGCATCGGGTTTGCATCCACGCAGGGGTATTCGAGTCGGGTTCGGGTCCGAGCGCGTCGGGTTTGCATCCACGTAGGGGCCTTCGAGTCAGGTCCGGGTCCGAGCGCGTCGGGTTTGCATCCACGTAGGGGCCTTCGAGTCGGGTCCGGGTCCGAGCGCGTCGGGTTTGCATCCACGTAGGGGCCTTCGAGTCGGGTCCGGGTCCGAGCGCGTCGGGTTTGCATCCACGTAGGGGCCTTCGAGTCGGGTCCGGGTCCGAGCGCATGTCGGGTCCGCATCCGCGTAGGTGCACGCAAGTCGGGTCCGGGTTAGAAACAATTTGTGTGTCTACACACGTGTCATCATTTTTTCTTTCTTGTTGTGCCAGGATATAAGAGAGTCGCCAAGAAAAAAGCAGTAACCAGTGGTGGAGCGGCGTGTAGTCGGATCTCTAGCCCAGTCTGCATCTGAGTAAACTCGAATACTGAGAGAAGAAGAGACGACAGAAACAATGAGCGAGTAACTGTCTCTCTGAGGTACCGAAGGATCCGAAGAAGAGCACTGTAGTAAACTGAGCGTGAAGCTGCAACAAACTTACTGACAATGCTAACAGCAGGTGTAATCAGGGGTGTAGCCAGGAATTTTTTTTGAGCTGGGCTAAAGTTAAACTAATTTTTTTTTTAAAGTTCACAACAACTAATCAAATTATTAAACATAACAAAATTCTTCTTCTTCACAAACAAAACAAGCCAAAATCAATAAAAACCCTAAGGTCCCTAACCAATTCAACAACATAAGAAGTAGATAAATCAATGGATTAGAGATTTAGAAATTCGAACGAAAAATAAAACTCGCACACTTTGTCCTTGACTGTAAGATTGAGGATAGCGTGCGATTCATGCGAGGAAGGAAAGGCGCTCCTCGGTGCTTATCGGAGGGTTAGGAGGTGGGGTTCCTCCCTAAAGCCAATCGCCTGCAACCAGACCACCACTGACTACAATGACAAGGGTAGATAGGTGGCCCGTGGGAGGGTGGTGACGAATGGTCCAAATAAATCAACAAAAAAAAGGTGGGGAAGAGAGGAACTGGTCGGGAGTCTGGGATGTTGGGGCTCCTCTCTGAGTGGGCTGCCCCTCCTCACTTTGGCCTCCACGCCTGCTGCATCTCCTCCTTGCCACCACAAGGAGGGGGGGGGAGAGAGAGAGAGAGAGAGAGAGAGAGAGAGAGAGAGAGAGAGAGAGGATCAAATTTTTTGATTTTTATTGCGATTTGGGGCTAGGGTCCCACGTCGTGTATTCCTCTCGAGGTTGGATTTCCTCCAGTCGGTCGGGCCCAGTTGGTGGGCCCGTGCACATCACAGCTGCACAATGTCAGGCGAAGTGAATCGTACTCTAGCCCGACTACATGCGGCTATGATGTGCGTCGGGCCCATCAACCGGAGCCGATGACTAGAGGATATCCGAACTCATTCCTCTTAAATTTCTATGAATCGGGTTAAGGGGACTGCGTTTTTTTTTTTTTTTTTTTTTTCTGGGTTGGTTGTGGGTTGGGCTGGGCCTCCTGCTGAGTGGACTGGTGGACTGTTTAAGCTGGAGTTGGCGGGACATTACACGGTTTTTTTGAAAACTCGGTCGGGCTATAGCCCGGCCGAGCCAACTCATGGATCCGCCCATGAGTGTAATGACAGACCGAGTGATACACAGAGGTAGACGAGTTGTCCCACAATTTGCTTGATCTGTGTCCTAATTCCGTTCAATAGGGTTGGCCCTCATTGAAGACATATGATGTCATGCAAAGAAGTGGTCCCGATCAAGGCAAATTGAATCAGACCCCATCACGTTGGAATGGGTGGTCAAAGAAAAAAATGAACTTAGAGTTTGAGAAGGAGGATGGACTCATGGAGACAGACGAAGCAGCATAAGGTGAGCACTTCTATTCCGATTATAATATATAGTTGTGGAACTGGAACATATTATTGGAAATTGATATTCCCTTACATTGAATATGTTAGATTTTTTTCAACTCTGTCGATTAATTGATTTCTCTTCATCTTTACTGTATCTATTTGTTCGTTGCTCATTAATTATTTGATTGCTGGAAAAAATCAATCAAATCTGGATCTAATTTTATTAAATGATAGGATAAAATCATAAGGGCTTTTTCTCTCTTCTGCTTAATTATTGCATGATGTGTCCCGAAAGAGAACACAAGAAAGAAACGAGTGATGAGCGGGCCCTATAGACCCGTAGTGGGACTGAGCCCATGTTTCCAACCAAATAAAGATTGAAAAAGGAATGTAATGAGTAGAGAAATTGTTTTCCTAATATATATTATAATTAAATAAAAATGATGTTTATTATGTAGTATTCAATAAACTAGTTCTTACATGGTTGCAGCTGAGTAGTTGATTTCTTTTTCATACCTTCCAATTTGCTGTTTTCTCAGTGATTATTTTATTACTAAAAATATCAATCAAATCTGGATATGATTTTGTTAAATAATTGGATAAAGCTATTATGGCTTTTTTATCTCGTTTGCCCTATTTATGCTTGATGTGTGTCCCGTAAGAAAACTCAAGAAAGAAAGAAGTAATGAACAGGCTGTATAGTGGGACTTAGACCATGTTTCCCACCAAATAAAGTGAGAAAGAGATTTCTAATGAGAAAATGAAACTTTCCTAATAGATACATGTAATATTTAGATGACAATACTTTTTATTTTGTAGTATTCAATAAAGTAGTTCTTAAATGGATGCAAACTGCAATGTGCGCAATCATTTATACTACAATTCAATATTTTTGTGCAGTTTTAATTTGTTGCTAGAATTGAATTCATTATTAAACTTACCAGTTTGTTACTGTAATTCAGGTTTAGAGGTCGAACCTGGACAGCCTGCTAAGTGTGATCCTAAAAGAAAATACATTCATCTAACTAAGGTTATACTCGTTGTAATATTTTTGGTGTATAATTTATCCCTTTAACCAAGGTGAATGTAATTTTCTATGATAAAATAATTATTATTTTTTATAAATGTAGCATTAGGAGAAAGAAGACAGGACAATGAAAGTGCATCTATCTATGTGATATGTGGTGGTGAGAAGAAATTACTTGGAACTCTCACAAAGAAAATTCTTCAAATCTCTCATGATTTGGTGTTTGAGAAAGAATTTGAACTCACTCTCAGCTCAACAAGCACTAGTGTCTTTTTTTATGGTAAGCATGTTCGTCTTTTTTATTTCCTTAACAAGATTATTTTTTGTTATAACTTATATTAACTCTAATTTCTATAAGATATCTATTTGTTTAGGCAAAAGTATGTCAAAGGATGTCGGTTACATGGACTATGTGGACACTGAATCTTCTTTAGAATCATCTCATAAGAGAAAGAATCAGGTGAGGACTACTCTCTTCCTAATACTATATAAAGATTTCTACAACTGAAAATTGGTTTTGTTTTATTATTTGACACAAAGCCAAACGTTTAGTTCTATGTTATTAAATTGAAATCGCGGGTTAAACAGTCATTTGCTTATCTTCTGTACTGAATGTTGTTTTATCTGTGTAGACTGGAGTTGTCACGGGGACGTCGGAGAAATTTGCCCAAAGTTGAAGATAACCATCCAATATTTGAATGGTTATAGATTTCTTTTTCAATTTTCTCTTTACGTGAAACATCTAAATTTATGTTCCGGAAGATCGATAATGTTGTAGTTGCAGATAAAAGTAACAGTGCCATATCTTTATTTTGGCTTTTCCACACTCCAAGTCGAGCAAGCTTACTTTGATTTACTGAGTTTTGCAGGTCCCTATGACTCAGGAGTCTGGCCCTCTCATATTCATGCAGCTTATAGCGATTTTTAAAGGTGTAGCTCTGGGGCGTTCATGCTAAATGCATTCAACAGAATTTGCAGCAAAATGAAGGGAGCCCCATCAAGAATGATGGTTACTCATCTAAGTGCCCACTGTGCATGTGTTAGGTTCTATACGTAAGGTACCAGCTCATGTGTCATAGATACATGATTTCTCGTATGTTCAAGTTGAAAGATTCTGTGTTTAAGACTTTTTATATTCTTTTCTTTTGTCGAAAGTTTGGGTTTATGATTCCCATTCGTTATTTGTTATTATTATTATTATAGATATTTTTGTGACAAACCCTAGAAGAGAGAGAGAGAGACTAGGGTTTGGGGAGAGAATGGAATGAATCTCTCATTAGGCCAATAGACCAATATAAGGACAATACATGCAAGTCCTCTATACACTAAGTGTATGTATATACATGAATACATCTTAACACCCCCTCTCAAACTCAAGGTGGATCATATGCCAAGAGTTTGTCAATCAAAGACCAAAAGTGCGGCGTAGGATGCGACTTTGTAAAGATGTCAGCTATCTAACCTGCTAAGGGAACGAAGAGTAGTGAGATCATCTTGTCCTTATACTCCTGTTGGACAAAGTGATAATCAATCTTGATGTGTTTTGCCCTCTCATGAAAAACCGAATTGTTAATAATCTGAATAGCACTTTGGTTATCACAGTGAAGTGGAGTAGGTCTGGAGAAAGCAATGCCAAGATCACTGAGTAGACGTCGAAGGTGGACAATCTTCTTGGTGGTGAAGGCTATAGCCTTGTACTCAGCCTCAATACTGGAAAGAGACCATTTTCTGCTTCTTGTTGTGCCAAGATATCAGAGAGTCGTCAAGAAGCAAAGCAGTAACCAGTGGTGGAGCGGCGTGTAATCAGATCTCTAGCCCAGTCTGCATCTGAGTAAGCTCAAAGACAGAGAGAAGAAGACGACAATAGAAACAATGACCGAGTAGCTGTCTCTCTAAGGTACCGAAGGATCCGAAGAAGAGCACCGTAGTAAACTGAGCGTGGTGCTGCAACAAACTGATTGACAATGCTGACAGCGGGTATAATGTCAGACCGTTTGATACAGAGATAGATGAGTTGTCTCATAATTTGCTTGATGTGTCTTAATTCAGTTCAATAGGGTTGGCCCTCATTGAAGACATATCTGATGTCATGCAAATAAGTTGTCCTGATCAAGACGAATCGAACCAGACCCCATCACGTTGGAATGGGTAGTCAGAGGAAAAAATGAACTTAGAGTTTGACGAAGTTGATGAACTCATGGAGACAGACGAAGTAGTAGAAGGTGAGCACTTCTATTCCGATTATAATATATAGTTATGGAATTAAAACATATTATTGTGAATTGATATTTCCTTAATATGTTTGATTTTTTTCAACTCAGCCGATTAATTGATATCTCTTCATCTTTACTGTACCAATTTGTTCTTTACTCAGTGATTGATTGCTGAAAAATATCAATCAGATCTAGATCTAATTTTATTAAATGATAGGATAAAGCCATGATGGCTTTTTCTCTATTCTGCTTGATTCATACTTGATGTGTGTCCCGAAAGAGAACGCAATAAAGAAAAGAGTGATAAGTTGGCCCTATAGGCCTGTAGTGGGACTGAGCCCATGTTTTCAACCAAATAAAGAATGAAAGAGGATTGTAATAAGTAGAGATATTTTTTTCCTAATATATGTTATAATTAGATAAATATGATGTTTATTCTGAGTATTCAATAAACTAGTTCTTTCATGGTTGCTGCTGCGTAGTTGATTTCTCTTTTATGTCTCCTAATTTGCTGTTTGCTAAGTGATTATTTGATTACAGGAAATATCAATCAAATTTGGATCTGATTTTGTTAAATGATAGGATAAAACCATTAGAGTTTTTTTCTCTCGTATGCCTGATTTATACTTGATGTGTGTCCCATAAGAAAACTCAAAAAAGAAAGAAGTGATGAACAGGCCCCGTAGTAAGACTTAGACCATGTTTCCCACCAAATAAAGTGAGAAAGAGGTTTCTAATTAGGAAAGAAAATTTTCCTAATAGATACTTGTAATATTTAGATGAAAATAATATTTATTTTGTAATATTCAAAAAAATAGTACTTAAATGGATACTAACTGCAATGTGCGCAACTATTTATGATACAATTCAATATTTTTATGCAGCTTTAATTTGTTGCTAGAGTTGAATTCATTATTAAACTTAATAGTTTGTTACTGTAATTCGGGTTTAGAGGTCGAACCTGGACAGCATGTTAAGTGTGATTCTAAGAGAAAATACATTCATATAACTAAAGTTATACTCGTTATACTGTTTTTGGTGTATAATTTATCCCTTTAACTAAAGTGAAAGTATTTTTTTGTGATAAAATAATTATTATTTTTATACAATTAGCATTAAGGGAAAGAAGACATGACAATGGAAGTACATCTATCTATGTGATATGTGGTGATGAGAAGAAAGTACTTGGAACTCTCACGAAGAAAATTCTTCAAATCTCTTATGATTTGATGTTTGAGAAAGAATTTGAACTCTCTCTCAGCTTAACAAGCACTAGTGTCTTTTTTTACGGTAAGTATGTTCGTCTTTTTTATTTCCTTGACTAGATATTTTTTTTGTTACATCTTATATGTACTCTAATTTCTGTAAGATATCTATTTGTTTAGGCAAAAGTATGTCAAAAGATGCAGGTTACATAGACTATATGGACGCTGAATCTTCTTTAGAATTATCTCATAAGAGAAAAAATCAAGTGAGGACTACTATCTTCCTAATAATATATAAAGATTTTTACAACTAGAAATTGGTTTGGTTTTATTATTTGACACAAAGCCAAACGTTCAGTTCTATATTATTAAATTTAAATCATGGGTTAAACAATTATTTGTTTATCTTCTTTACTTAATGTTGTTTTATCTATGTAGACTGGAGTTGTCACGGGGACGTCGGAGAAATCTGCTCAGAGTTAAAGACAACCATTCAATATTGAATAGTTATAGCTTTCTTTTTCAACTTTCTCTTTACGTGAAGCATTTAAATTTATGTTCCGAAAGATCAATAAAGTTGTAGTCGCAGATAAAAGTAACAGTGTCCCATTTGTATTTTGGATTTTTCACACTCCAAGTCGAGTAAACTTACTTTGATTTACCGAATTTTGTAGGTCCCAGTGACTCGAGTGGCTGGCCCTCTCATATTCATGCAGCTTATAATGATATTTATGGGTGCAGGTCTGGGGAGTTCATGTCGAATGCGTTCAACAAAATTTACAGCAAAATAGAGAGAGCCTCATAAAGAAGGATGGTTACTCATCCAAGTGCCCACTATGCATGTGTTAGGTTTTATACGTAAGGTACTAGCTCATGTGTCTTAGGTGTAGGATTTCTCGTATGGTCAAGTTGAAAGATTCGTGTGTTTAAGACTTTTTTTGTTCTTTTCTTTTATCAAAGGTTTGGGTTTATTCTTCCCATTCCATTATGGTGGAAATCATCTTTTTAGCAAAAATGCTATCAACTTTGATCAGTACCAAAGAACTTTGATAATTTGTTATTGTTATTATTATTATATATATTTTTATGACAAACCCTAGGAGAGAGAGAGAGAGAGAGAGAGAGAGAGAGAGAGAGAAAATAGGGTTTGGGGAGAGAATGAAATAAATCTTTCATTAGGCCAATAGAACAATATAAGGGCAACACATGTAAGTCCTCTATACACTAAGTGTATGTATCTACATGAATACATCTTAACACCCCCTCTCAAACTCAAGGTGGATCATGCACCAAGAGTTCACCAATCAAAGACCAAAAGCCTGGCATAGGATGTGACTTAGTGAAGAAGTCAGTTATCTACTCTGCTAAGGGAACGAAGAGTAGCGAGATCGTCTTGGCCTCATACTCTTGTCGGACAAAGTGACAGTCAATTTTAATGTGCTTTGTCCTCTCATAAAAAACCGGATTGTTAGCAATCATAATAGCACTTCGGCTATCATAGTGAAATGGAGTAGGCCTGGAGAAAGCAACGCTAAGACCACTGAGGAGACACCGAAGGTGGACAATCTTCTTGGTGGTGGAGGCCATCGCCTTGTACTCAGCCTCAGTGCTAGAAAATGACCATTTTCTACTTCTTGCTATACCAGGATATTATAGAGTCGCCAAGAAAGAAGCAGTAACCAGTGGTGGAGCGGCATGTAGTCGGATCTCTAGCTCAGTCTGCATCAGAGTTAGCTCGAAGACAAAGAAAAGATGACGACGACAGAAACAATAAGCAAATAACTGTCTCTCTGAGGTATCGAAGGATTCGAAGAAGATCACCATAGTAAACTGAGCGTGGAGCTGCAACAAACTAACTGACAATACTGACAGCAGGTGTAATATCAGACTGAGTGATACAGATGTAGACGAGTTGTCCCATAATTTGCTTGAAATGTGTCTTAATTCCGTTCAATAAGGTTGGCCCTCATTGAAGACATATCTGATGTCATGCAAAGAAGTGGTCCCAATCAAGGCGAATCGAATCAGACCCCATCACGTTGGAATGACTGGTTAAAGAAAAAAATGAACTTAGAGTTTGAGGAGGAGGATGAACTCATGGAGACAAACGAAGTAGCAGAAGGTGAGCACTTCTATTCCGATTATAATATATAGTTGTGGAACTGGAACATATTATTGGAAATTGAAATTCCCTCATAGTGAATGTCTTAGATTTTTTTAACTCAGCCGATTAATTGATTTCTCATCATCTTTACTGTATCAATTTATTCTTTGCTCAATGATTATTTGATTGCTGAAAAATATCAATCAAATATGGTTCTAATTTTATTAAATGATAGGATAAATGCATGAGGGCTTTTTCTCTCTTCTGCTTGATTCATGCTTGATGTGTGTCGTGAAAGAGAACACAAGAAAGAAAAGAGTGATGAGCGGGCCCTATAGGCCCGTACTGGGACTGAGCCCATGTTTCTAACCAAATAAAGAATGAATGAGGATTATAATAAGTAGAGAAATTTTTTTCCTAATATATGTTGTAATTAGATTAAAATGATATTTATTCTATAGTATTCAATAAACTAGTTCTTATATGGTTGCAGCTGAGTAGTTGATGTCTCTTTCATACCTCCTAATTTGTTGTTTGCTTAGTGATTATTTGATTGCTGGAAAATCAATCAAATCTGGATCTGATTTTGTTAAATGATAGGATAAAGTCATTATGGCTTTTTTCTCTTATTTACCTGATTTATGCTTGATGTGTGTCCCGTAAGAAAACTCAAGAAAGAAAGAAGTGATGAGCATGCCCTTTAGTGGGACTTAGACCATGTTTCTCACCAAATAAAGTAAGAAAAAGGTTTCTAATGAGAAGAGAAATTTTTTCTAATAGATACTTGTAATATTTAGATGACTATAGTGTTTATTTTGTAGTATTTAATAAAGTAGTTCTTAAATGGATATCAACTGCAAAGTGCTTAACCATTTATGCTACAATTCAATATTTTTGTGCAGCTTTAATTTGTTGCTAAAGTTGAATTCATTATTAAACTTACCATTTTGTTGCTGTAATTCAGGTTTAGAGGTCAAACCTGAATAGCCTGCTAAGTGTGATCCTAAGGGTAAATGCATTCATCTAACTAAGGTTATACTCGTTGTAATGTTTTTGGTGTATAATTTATCCCTTTAACCAAGGTGAAAGTATACATCTTAACACCCCCTTTCAAACTCAATGTGGATCATACACCAAGAGTTTTACAATCAAAGCCCGAAAGTATGGCGTAGGATATGACTTTATGAATAAGTCAGCTATATGCTCTGCTGAGTGAACGAAGAATAGTGAGATCGTCTTGGCCTCATACTTCTATCAGACAAAGGTACAATCAATCTTGATGTGCTTTGTCCTCTTATAAAAAACCAGATTGTTAGCAATCTGAATCGCACTTCGGTTATTACAGTAAAGTGGAGTAGGCCCAGAGAAAGCAATGCCAAGATCACTGAGGAGACGTCAAAGGTGGACAATCTCCTTGGTGGTGGAGGCCATAGCCTTGTACTCAGCCTCAGTACTGGAAAGAGACCATTTTCTACTTTTTATTGTGTGAGGATATCAGAGAGTCACCAAGAAACAAACAGTAACCAGTGATGGAGCAGAGTGTAGTCGGATCTCTAGCCCAGTCTGCATTGGAGTAAGCTTGAAAACTGAGAGAAGAAGACGACGACAGAAACAATGAGCAAGTAACTGTCTCTCTGAGGTACCGAAGGATCCAAAGAAGTGCACCATAATAAACCGAGCATGGAGCGACAACAAACTGACTGACAATACTGACAGCGGGTGTAATGTCAGACTGATTGGTACAGAGGTAGACGAGTTGTCCTACAATTTACTTGATGTGTATCTTAATTCTGTTCAATAGGGTTGGCCCTCATTGAAGACATATCTGATGTCATTCAAAGAAGTGGTCCCGATCAAGGCGAATCGAATCAGACCCCATCACGTTGGAATGGGTGGTCAGAGGAAAAAATAAACTTAGAGTTTGACGAGGATGATAAACTCATGGAGACAGACAAAGCAACAGAAGGTGAGTACTTATATTCCGATTATAATATATAGTTGTAGAACTTGAATATATTATTGAGAATTGATATTTCCTTACATTGATTATGTTAGATTTTTGTCAACTCAGCTGATTAATTGTTTTTTCTTTATTTTACTGTATCAATTTGTTCTTTGCTCAGTGACTATTTGATTGCTGGAAAATATTAATCAGATATGGATTTAATTTTATTAAATGATATGATAAAGCCACGAGGGCTTTTTCTTTCTTTTGTTTGATTCATGTTTGATGTGTGTCCCAAAAAAAAATGCAAAAAAGAAAGGAGTGATGAGCGGGCTCCATAGGCCCGCAGTGGGACTGAGCCCATGTTTCCAACCAAATAAGGAATGAAAGAGGATTGTAATAAGTAAAGTAATTTTTTTTCTAATATATATTGTAATGAGATAAAAATGATATTTATTCTGTAGTATTCAATAAACTAGTTCTTACCTTGTTATAGCTGAGTAGTTGATTTCTCTTTCATACCTCCCAATTTGTTGTTTGCTTAGTGATTATTTGATTACTGAAAATATCAATTAAATCTGTATCTGATTTTTGTTAAATGATAGGATAAAACCATTATGATTTTTTTTCTCTCGTTTGCCTGATTTATGCTTGATGTATGTCTCGTTAGAAAACTCAAGAAAGAAAGAAGTGATGAGCAGACCCCGTAGTGGTACTTAGACAATGTTTTCCAATAAATAAAGTGAGAAAGAGGTTTCTAATAAGAAGAGAAAATTTTTCTAATAGATACTTGTAATATTTAGATATCAATAGTGTTTATTTTGTATTATTCAATAAAGTAGTTCTTAAATGGATGTCAGTTGCAATGTGGGCAACCATTTATGCTACAATTCAATATTTTTGTTTAGCTTTAATTTATTGCTAGAGTTGAATTCATTATTAAACTTACCAGTTTGTTGCTATAATTCAGGTTTAGAGGTCAAACCTTGACAACATGCTAAGTGTGATCCTAAGAAAAAATACATTCATCTAATTAAAGTTATACTCGTTGTAATATTTTTGGTGTATAATTTATCCCCTTAACCAAGGTGAATGTAATTTTCTATGATAAAATAATTATTATTTTTTATACATGTAGCATTAGGGAAAAGAAAACAGGACAATGGAAATGCATCTATCTATTTGATATGTGGTAGTAAGAAGAAAGTACTTGGAACTCTCATGAAGAAAATTCCTCAAATCTCTTATGATTTGGTGTTTGAGAAAGAATTTGAACTCTCTCAGCTCAACAAGCACTAATGTCTTTTTTTACGATAAGCATGTTCGTCTTTTTTATTTCCGTAACTATTTTTTTTTGTTATAATTTATATTAACTCAAATTTCTATAAGATATCTATTTGTTTAGGAAAAAGTATGTTAAAGGATGTCAGTTACATAGACTATGTGGATGCTGAATCTTCTTTAGAATCATCTCATAAGAGAAAGAATCAGGTGAGGATCTTCCTAATACTATATAAAGATTTCTACAACTGGAAATTGATTTGGTTTTATTATTAGACACAAAACCAAACGTTTAGTTCTGTATTATTAAATTAAAATCGTGGGTTAAATAGTCATTTGCTTATCTTCTTTACTGAATGTTGTTTTATTTGTATAGGCTGGAGTTGTCACGGGGACGTCGGAAAAATCTGCCCAAAGTTGAAGACAACCATCCAATATTTGAATGGTTATAGCTTTATTTTTCAATTTTCACTTTACGTTAAGCATCTAAATTTATGTTCCGGAAGATCGATAATGTTGTAGTTGCAGATCAAAGTAACAGTGTCATATCTTTATTTTGGCTTTTCCACACTCCAAGTCGAGCAAGCTTACTTTGATTTACCGAGTTTCGCAGATCTCTATGACTCGGGAGTCTGGCCCTCTCATATTCATGCAGCTTATAGTGATCTTTATAGGTGTAGGTCTGGGGCGTTCATGCTAAATACGTTTAACAGAATTTGCAGTAAAATAGAGGGAGCCCCTTTAAGAATGATAGTTACTCATTCAAGTGCCTACTGTGTATGTGTTAGGTTCTACACATAAGGTACTAGCTCATGTGTCATAGGTACAGGATTTCTCGTATATTTAAGTTGAAAGATTTTGTGTTTAAGACTTTTTCTGTTCTTTTCTTTTATCGAAGGTTTGGGTTTATGCTTCCCATTCTGTTATGGTGGGAATCATCCTTTTAGTAAAAACGTTACCAACTTTGATCAGTACCAAAGTAAACTTTGTTAATTAGTTGTTATTATTATTATAGATATTTTCGTGACAAACCCTAGGAGAGAGAGACTAGGGTTTTGGGAGAGAATAGAATGAATCTCTCATTAGGCCAATAGACCAATATAAGGATAATACATGTAAGTCCTATATACACTAAGTGTATGTATATACATGAATACATCTTAACACCCCCTCTCAAACTCAAGGTGAATCATGTACCAAGAGTTTGTCAATCAAAGATCGAAAGTATGACGTACGATATTACTTTGTGAAGAAGTCAACTATCTAATCTGCTGAGGGAACAAAGAGTAGTGGGATCGTCTTGGCCTCATACTCCTGTTGGACAAAGTGACAATCAATCTTGATATGTTTTGTTCTCTCATGAAAAACGAGATTGTTAGCAATTTGAATAACACTTTGGTTATCACAATGAAGTGGAGTAGGTCCAGAGAAAGCAATACCAAGATCACTAAGGAGACATCGAAGGTGGACAATCTCCTTGGTAGTGAAGGCCATAGTCTTGTACTCTTCCTCAGTACTGGAAAGAGACCATTTTCTGCTTCTTGTTATGCTAGGATATCAGAGAGACACCAAGAAACAAGCAGTAACTAGTGGTGGAGCGGCGTGTAATTGGATCTCTAGCCCAGTCAGCATCTGAGTAAGCTCGAAGACAGATAAAAGAAGACGACGACAGAAACAATGACTGAGTAACTATCTCTTTGAGGTACCGAAGGATCCAAAGAAGAGCATCATAGTAAACTGAGCGTGGAGCTGCAACAAACTGGCTGACAATACTGACAGCAGGTGTAATGTCAAACTGTTTGATGCAGAGGTAGATGAGTTGTCTCATAATTTGCTTGATGTGTCTTAATTTCATTCAATAGGGTTGGCCCTCATTGAAGACATATCTGATGTCATGCAAAGAAGTTGTCCCGATCAAGGCGAATCGAATTAGACCCCATCACATTGGAATGGATGGTCAGAGGAAAAAATAAACTAAAAGTTTGACGAGGTTGATGAACTCATAAAGACAGACGAAGTAGCAGAAGGTGAGCACTTCTATTCCAATTATAATATATAATTGTGGAACTGTAACGACCGGTTAAAAAAAAAAAACTAAATTTAAATCTAAAACCTAAGCCCCAAACCCGAACCCACCCAAGCCCCAAACCCGACCCAACCCCGTTTCTCTCTCTCTTTCTCTCCCTCTCTCAGCCGCTCAACTCTCTCCTTCTTACCTGATCTCTCTCTTCTCCCTCTCTCTTCTCTCCCCCTCTCTTTCTGACCTCACCTCTCTCACTCTCACCCGATCCATCCTCTCCCACTCTCGGATCTCCCCCCAATCGAACCCGATCCTCCCCCAGATCCGACCGCCCCCCCCCCCCCTTGACCCCTCTACCCTAGACGCAGCCCTCCTCTACCCTAGCTGCAGCCCTCCTCTACCCTAGCCGTCGACCCCCCCCTCTACCCTAGCGCCGCCCCCCTCAACCCTACCAGCCACCCTCTTTCCTCCTTTTTAAACCCGGAGCCGACCCCCTTACCCCTCGAATCAACCCCTCTCTTCCTCTCTCTCTCTCTCTCTCTCTCTCTCTCTCTCTCTCTTTCTGATTTCCTCTCTCTCCCTGTGGCTGCGCGCGGTGGTGGTGCCAGAGTGGTGCAGCCGGCCGGAGAAAAGCGAGGAGGAGGAGCCGCAGCCGATGACCCCTCCCCACTGAGCAGGCTAGCGCGACCCTCTCCTGATCTCTCTTATCGTCTGGCGCACGACGGGCGGAGCAAGAAGCGCAGGGAGGAGTCGCAGCCGACGACCCCCATCCCGATCAGGTCAGTCATCCCCTTTCTTTTCTTTTCTTTTTTTGGTGCAATTGTGATCCGGCCAACCCCGATCCCATGTAGCCTTTGCCTTCGATGCGATCATGGCTGCTGGCCAGATGGTCGGTGATTGTGCAACTGACAAGCCCTACCCGGTGTCGGCCACCCCCTTTTTTCGCACCTTGCAGCAAGGGCTGCCGGCGGCTAGCCATTGGTGGCCAGGCACCAAGTAGCACCCAACCACCACCAAGCCAGCAATACCTTGCCCTTATGGGTGACAATGATGTCGACGGCCACGCACGAGCCGAAGGTAATTCTTGGAAATTGACCGACGCGGTTCTTGACCGCCGAGGGTTTTCCTTTCTCTGTCTTTGGCCAAATCGTGAGGAAATAAGGGTGAATTATCGATGGTGGTATTTTTAGTCAAATCAGATTGTTAAAACCTGTATCGATTAAAAGCGATGCCATCGTGCCCTCGTGAAAGCTGTATTTCTGTCGTTAAACTATTTTTGTCGGTTGTGAGTCTATGACTCCACAATATCAACTTCTATTTCCCATTGTAGGCTAATTCTTGTAGTCAACAGGTTGGAACACATTCCTTATCGCCAACCCGAATGTCGGCTCGGTGAGGCTTAACAATTTTTCTTTGCAAATCGACCGCATCCGCACCCTAGCCCGAGGTCATATCAGGCGGAATGATGAATCGACCTTGACCTGAACCCACACCTTGGTAGTAAGGCCGAAGGCTCTTCGGAGTACAAGGGCACGTCAATAGTAGCACCCGACGCAGATGCGACCGTTTAGATGGAACAATACAGTTGAGCTATAGTACGACCCTCGGTATCGATAATGCCGACCGATTGAGGTCACACCATTAGGGGCATCGTTTTGTGTGCCAATAGATGAGCTTCTGACGATGCCTATTTCCTTCGACTCGGCCAATCAGGGCCTAAACCAGCGATAATTAGTAGCACTCAATAATCATAGGCCGTTGTGTAAATTTGGCATTTCGAAACCAGGACGATCCAGCCGCAGGCGGAGCGGAAGGAAGTTGACGGAAGTTTGTACATGATCGACAACCAGGTGACATCTACTACCTTTGCGTGGTCTTTAATAGTGGAAAACTAGAATGACTAAAGGTAGGTATCCATAACGCTGCATGTGGGTCCCGCCGGACATCGCCGTATGTGGTCGAGTGGACCCCACCTTGCATGCGGAGTCGCAAGTCCGGCGATGCATGCTTAAAAATATTAATAATTAAATAATAATCTTTCTGCTGATTGCTTGGACACCGTAAGTAGGAATTTCCTTAATTTTTGAAAATTAATAATTAAATAATAATTATTGGGTCCCACCCTTCTAAGTGGAGTGTGGAGACCCGGGCACACAGGAATACAGGTGATAGTAATTTAGGTTTATTGTAATGCATGGGTTATGAGCGCGGTATGAAACCCGGGGTAAAATAACGAAGCTATTTTATTATTATAATAATCTATAGTATGGAAAGATTGGACCCCATGCGCGTAAGGGATGTGAACCACCCTGCACGCACAGCCGAAGACCAGTAGGTTAGGGGGTCACGGGCAAGGGTTGTGGTAAAGCCAATAGGAGCAGCCCTTTAGTAGGGATTGGCCTAGCAACTCTGCCCCGGGGTAGTTGAAGCCCCCAAAGTAACGCAAGTGGGGCGGTAGAGCTCCACCGTAAAAGATGGAAAATATTTTATAATTATCTGGGATGGTTTGTGCATGGTGGATGCACGGCGAGAGAGTTGGCCCTCTACATCGAAATAAAAGGCTTTATAGTAATGCCCGACCGGGGGCAGGATGAACAAAATATCCGGGGTTCACTTTAGGATGTATGATTTATATTGTAATTCATAATTAAGCACTGTAGACTATCTAATGGACAGTATGATAGATAACCTAGTGACAATAGGAATTGTATGTGAACGTAGACTACTGATAGGCTTAGGTTAGCCTTCTGTAAATTTTGAACTGCTTATGTAATTTAATTCAATTAAATATGTCGTCTCATATTATTAAAGACTATAGGATGTCACTAGCCATTAATTTGGCTAACCTCCCAATTTCTCATTGGGGGCTACTCTTTCCCACGAGTAGACTTTCCTGCAGGTTTGGAGGTTCGGAAGTAGCTGTGGGAGGCCGAAGTCAGTTTTAGGGTTTCAGTAGTATTTTATTTCGGTATGTAGTTTCGTGGTAATATAATCGGTAGATTTTGTATAAGAATCATTTAGTTTCAAGATTAGTGTTATTTGTTAGTGGCAATGATACAGCTGGATTCTTTTGGGTAGGCCTCTCCTCAAGGCCACAAGCCTAGTATAGATCACCATGAAAATATAAATATCTAAATGGCTTAATTGACTAGCCCAGTAGATAGGACCTCTGGACCAGTGCACTGAGTGTCAGAGAGTGAGTTAGATTCCTAGCTCGCCGTCGGAGGCTTGAGCCTCGTGCTCCTTTAGAAGGACCTCTGTCGGTATGTAGTGGCTCCGATATGCCGCTCATACTGAGAGGATAGCCTTTTGAAAGTCGAGCTTAGTTATATCTCTATCGACAAAAATTTTATTTCTAATTTTCTTTAAAATAAAAATATTTTTTTTTTAAAAAAAATCTAGTTTTAAAATACCTCTTGTTTCTCTCTTCTTTTTCTTCTTTTTTTCACTAATAAGAGAATAAAAGCCCTGTGAGAAACCCCTTCTGGAGTAGATAGTTGACCAAACCCTAAATCCCCTTGGTTTCCCTCACCTCACACCCCAGGGATCGGTCTAAGATTTCTGGGGCGTGACAGCTGGTATCAAAGCTTAGGGATATGATTCGAGGGATTAAGATTTTAGAAGTTGAAGCTTAGGTCTTGGAGTCATAATATTCTAATATGAGTTGTAATGTAGATGGTGGGTGTTAGAAGAGGTAGCGGAGCGAGTTCGTCCTCTGAACCTGACAGTACAACGAGGATGATGGAGATGCTCCAAGGAATGGCCACCATGGTTCAACAGCAGCAGACAGCAGCCCAGCAGCAGACTGCTTTAGATCTGACTGCCCTTGCCCAGGCACAGGCTCGTCAGCTAGCAGAGGGCGAGCGTCAAGGGAGACTTTTGAAGGACTTCAAGGCGATGGGACCTCCAACTTTCAAGGGAGAGCTGGACCCCTTGCAAGCAGTCGATGGTTTCAACAGATAAAGAAGGTCCTTGACGTTTTGGAGGTCGTCGGAGATCGACGAGTCGCTTTTGCATCTTACCAGTTTGAGGCAGAGGCTGACTTCTGGTGGCAGTCGGTCTTGCGTTCAAGAATAGTTGATCGAGGAGCTATCTCTTGGTTAGAGTTCAAGGAACTTTTTCGGAGGAAGTTCTTCCCGGTGACTGTGCAAAACCGGATGGAGATGGAGTTTCTGGCTCTTTCCCAAGGGTCTCTTACTGTGGCACAGTATGAGGCCAAATTCTCAAAGCTTGCGAGGTATGCACCGCTCCAGGTAGTGACTGACGCCCGGAGGGCAAAGCGTTTTGAACATGGGCTAAAGTCAGAAATCAGGGGTAGGGTTACAGCCTTCTTGGGTCAATCCTATGAGGAGGTAGTTACTCGAGCGTTAGCCATTGAACAAGAGTTGGAAGAATCTCGCAAGACCCAAAAACAGCATCAGGTAGACCGCCCTAGTAAAAGGTATAAGATTTCATCCGAACCACCAGAGGGTGGACAAGGGAAGAAGAATGGAGGGCTACGACTTTGTTATCGCTGCAAGCGGGAAGGACACATTCGCAGTACTTGTCCCTTAGGAAAAATATGTTTTAATTATGGGCAAGGAGGTCATATGAAGAAGGACTGTTCTGATTCACGTGCATGATGTAAGGGTTTAAAATATAGGAATAATGTGTGATGTGTTTTGGTCTGTTTCGTGTTGGAATCTTTATGGAATATAACATATAAATGTAGTAAAATTTTTAGAGTGCACAGTGGTATGAGGTCCTCATTTTGTTAGTTATTGTTGTTTTCCGTTGACCTTCAACATTATAAACCTAGCCGGTATTTTAGGACTCCTTAATCTTCATTGACCCTTAGTACTAGAGACCTAGCCGGTATCTTATGATTCCTTGATTCTCCATTGACCATTAGTATTAGAGGCCTAGTCGGTATTTTTAGGATCATCCATTGTTTAGTTCTAGGTATAATAATTGCATTGGCCTTCTTGTTAGTTTTCTCCGGTGTATCGTCGGTTATAATAGAGCTTATATGTCATGTTTAAATGGATCCTATGAGTAATGATGATGACCCTTAGGGGCAGTGGTTTCAAAGAGAGTACCAGGAGATGGAAATCTCAGGTAGTAGTTGAGTTCACATGGTTCCTAAATTTCGGAATGTCTCGATGAAGACCCTCGCGACAGGGTACGCACTGTTCCTCGGGAACTTTGGCGGTGGATTATGCTTGTCCGGTGGAGGACATTGTGAGGCTACACACTTTCTTTTCGGAGTATTTAGTGGATAAATGTGCATCGACTCTTCGGAGACTTTAGCGGTTGGTTTCACAGTTCCTGTTGGAACTTACGGCAGAGCGTGCACTGTTTCTTCGAAAACTTTGGCAGCTGACAGGGCTTGCACTGTTCCCAATCGGAACTTTGGCAGCTAGTTACGCAATTCCTGTTGGAACTTGCGGCAGAGCGTGCAATGTTTCTTTGGAAACTTTGGCAGTTGGCAGAGCTTGCACTGTTTCCAATCGGAACTTTGGCAGCTAGTTGCGCAGTTCCTGTTGGAACTTGCGGCAGAGCGTGCACTGTTTCTTCGAAAACTTTGGCAGCTGGCAGAGCTTGCACTGTTCCCAATCGGAACTTTGGCAGCTAGTTATGCAGTTCATGTTGGAACTTGCGGCAGAGCGTGCACTGTTTCTTCGGAAACTTTGGCAGCTGGTAGAGCTTGCACTGTTCCCAATCAGAACTTTGGCAGCTAGTTACGCAGTTCCTGTTGAAACTTGAGGCAGAGCGTGCACTGTTTCTTCGAAAACTTTGGCAGCTGGCAGAGCTTGCAATGTTCCCAATCGGAACTTTGGCAGCTAGTTACGCAGTTCCTGTTGGAACTTGTGGCAGAGCGTGCACTGTTTCTTCGAAAACTTTAGCAGCTGACAGAGCTTGCACTGTTCCCAATCGGAACTTTGGCAGCTAGTTACGCAGTTCCTGTTGGAACTTGCGGCAGAGCGTGCACTGTTTCTTCGGAAACTTTGGCAGCTGGTAGATCTTGCACTGTTCCCAACCGGAACTTTGGCAGCTAGTTACGCAGTTCCTGTTGAAACTTGCGGCAGAGCGTGCACTGTTTCTTCGAAAACTTTGGCAACTGGCAGAGCTTGCACTGTTCCCAATCGAAACTTTGGCAGCTAGTTACGCAGTTCCTGTTGGAACTCGCGGCAGAGCGTGCACTGGCCAGATGACAGTGATGTCAAGTTGGAACTGAGATATTTGAGCACTGGATAGATGATTAGTGCCTATGTCAAGGACATTTTCTATATATATGGAATTTGGAAATACTTTATCGGTTAGGAAGAATATTCATTGTTTAGTTGTTTCACCCTGGTTGGTTTTAGTTGCTTACCGGATCTAATAACTTTTATCGTCGTAGTTCTCCTAACCAAATTTTTATTGGTACTTAGTGGTTCGGAGTTACGTTAGTTTCACCATGGTCCTTATCGCACTAAGTTGTCTTGCTTGGGTCTAGCTAGTTTTGTCTGGATTTGTTTCAAGTTGTTTCCAATGGTCTCGGTCCTCTTATTCTCACTCTTTTCATATTTCTCAGGTCTTTGTCTAACTAACTCGTTTCATTTAGAGTAAGGATTTAATACTTTGCGATAGTTGGCCATTAGACTTCTAGTATGTGATTTCTTCAATTAAATCAGAGTTGCATTAGTTTGGGACTAGTCACCTAGTTGTATAGTGTGTGTTATGTCATATCTTAGTTTTCGGCTTCTTTCTGTTCTCTACTCAGGTAGTGAGTTCCCTCCTTACCAGGTTCGTGTACCATAGTGTACCCTTTAGAAGGTCTCCAAGTCGTACCCCAATAGCATAGTTGGGTATACTGGTGTTGATTTGTTTCAACGAGTATCAATATTTTCAATTCATCGTTATTTCCCCCTTACTCTCGTTAGTATATGGCGTAATTCTGTTATCTTGGATTCAACATTGTATCAGTTAGTCAGTATGTATGTCGGGATGTCCAATTTGTATCTTAGTTGTGTTTTCTTCGTAAGTTAATAGGCTAGTAGTGGTGGTATAGGTATAGACGTATTTGCTCCGGAGAGGAATCTTATAGGATATAAGTCTAGGCGTACTATTTCGAGTTATCTAGTTGTTTTCAATTCGATTCTATAGGTGTATAGGTATATGTTTATTCGTAGGAAATATGTTTCCGCTTTAGTATTGTTAGTTGAGAATGTCTCGTGATCTTGTTTCATGAATCGGATTGCTACCTCACTTTTGGATAAGGGGGACGCTTCTTATCCTGGGAAGGGAGATAATCGAGAGTCACGAAATTTTTATTAATCTATAGTTGTTAGGACCACGATTGAACATTATGCCTTGTGTGAGCTCCATAAAAGCCTAATGTTCTAATTATATCCTAATAATTATGTGACTCGATTGTATAAGTTCGGGTAGTAGTCTAGCCAGTGGCAGAGTCTTTCTTTTTTTGGTATGATTAGTGTATTGACTGAACTTCTCGAGGGCAGTATTAGAAAGAATATAGTACCAGTTGTGATTTCGTCTTCATTACTTTGGTAGTATATGTTGGGATTATAACATCAGTTTACGAATTAAATTTTCGGGACGAAAATTCTATTAAGGTGGGTAGGATGTAACGACCGGTTAAAAAAAAAAAACTAAATTTAAATCTAAAACCTAAGCCCCAAACCCGAACCCACCCAAGCCCCAAACCCGACCCTACCCCATTTCTCTCTCTCTTTCTATCCCTCTCTCAGCCGCTCAACTCTCTCCTTCTCACCTGATCTCTCTCTTCTCTCTCTCTCTTCTCTCCCCCTCTCTTTCGGACCTCACCTCTCTCACTCTCACCCGATCCATCCTCTCCCACTCTCGGATCTCTTCCCAACCAAACCCTATCCTCCCCCAGATCCGATCGCTGCCCCCCCCCCCCTTGACCCCTCTACCCTAGCCGCCGCCCTCCTCTACCCTAGCTGCCGCCCTCCTCTACCCTAGCCGCCCCCCCCCCCTCTACCCTAGCGCCGCCCCCCTCAACCCTACCAGCCACCCTCTTTCCTCCTTTTTAAACCCGGAGCCGACCCCCTTACCCCTCGAATCAACCCCTATCTTCCTCTCTCTCTCTGATTTCCTCTCTCTCCCTGTGGCTGCGCGCGGTGGTGGTGCCAGAGTGGTGCAGCCGGCTGGAGAAAAGCGAGGAGGAGGAGCCGCAGCCGATGACCCCTCCTCACTGAGCAGGCTAGTGCGACCCTCTCCCGATCTCTCTCATCGTCTGGCGCATGATGGGCGGAGCAAGAAGCGCAGGGAGGAGTCACAGCCGACGACCCCCATCCTGATCAGGTCAGTCATCCCCTTTCTTTTTCTTTTTTTTGGTGCAATTGTGATCTGGCCAACCCCGATCCCATGTAGCCTTTGCCTTCGATGCGACCATGGCTGTTGGCCAGGTGGTCGGTGATTGTGCAACTGACGAGCCCTACCCGGTGCCGGCCACCCCCTTTTTTCGCACCTTGCAGCAAGGGCTGCCGGCGGCTAGCCATCGGTGGCCAGGCACCAAGTAGCACCCAACCACCACCAAGCCAGCAATACCTTGCCCTTATGGGTGACAATGATGTCGACGGCCACGCACGAGCCGAAGGCAATTCTTGGAAATTGACCGATACGGCTCTTGACCGCCGAGGGTTTTCCTTTCTCTGTCTTTGGCCAAATCGTGAGGAAATAAGGGTGAATTATTGATGGTGGTATTTTTAGTCAAATCAGATTGTTAAAACCTGTATCGATTAAAAGCGATGCCATCGTGCCCTCGTGCAAGCTGTATTTCTGTCGTTAAACTAGTTTTGTCGGTTGCGAGTCTATGACTCTGCAACATCAACTTCTATTTCCCATTGTGGGCTAATTCTTGTAGTCGACAGGTTGGAACACATTCTTTATCGCCAACCTGAATGTCGGCTCGGTGAGGCTTAACAATTTGTCTTTGCAAACCGATCGCATCCGCACCCTAGCCCGAGGTCATATTGGGCGGAATGATGAATCGACCTTGACCTGAACCCACACCTTGGTAGTAAGGCCGAAGGCTCTTCGGAGTACAAGGGCACGTCAATAGTAGCATCCGATGCAGATGCGACCGTTTAGATGGAACAATACAGTTGAGCTATAGTACGACCCTCGGTATCGATAATGCCGATCGATTGAGGTCACACAATTAGGGGCATCGTTTTGCGTGCTAGTAGACGAGCGTCTGACGATGCCTATTTCCTTCGACTCGGCCAATCAGGGCCTAAACCAGCGATAATTAGTAGCACTCAATAATCATAGACCGTTGTGTGAATTTGGCAGTGCGAAACCAGGACGATCCAACCGCAGGCGGAGCGAAAGGCAGTTGACGGGAGTTTGTACGTGATCGACAACCAGGTGACATCTACTACCTTTGCGTGGTCTTTAATAGTGGGAAATGAGAATGACTAAAGGTAGGTATCCATAACGCTGCATGCGGGTCCCGCCGGACATCGTCGCATGTGGTCAAATGGACCCCGCCTTACATGCGGAGTCGCGAGTCCGGCGAAGCATGCTTAAAAATATTAATAATTAAATAATAATCTTTCTGTTGATTGCTTGGACACCGTAAATAGGAATTCCCTTAATTTTTGAAAATTAATAATTAAGTAATAATTATTGGGTCCCACCCTCCTAAGTGGAGTGTGGAGACCCGAGCACACAGGAATACGGGTGAGAGTAATTTAGGCTTATTGTAATGCATGGGTTGTGAGCGCGGTACAAATCCCGGGGTAAAATAACGAAGCTATTTTATTATTATAATAATCTATCGTGTGGAAAGATTGGACCCCGTGCATGCAAGGGGCGTGAACCACCCTGTACGCACAACCGAAGACCAGTAGGCTAGGGGGTCACGGGCAAGGGTTGTGGTAAAGCCAATAGGAGCAGCCCTTTAGTAGGGATTGGCCTAGCAACTCTGTCCCAGGGTGGTTGAAGCCCCCAAAGTAACGCATATGGGGCAGTAGAGCTCCACCGTGAAAGATAGAAAATATTTTATAATTATCTGGGATGGTTTGTGCATGGTGGATGCACGGCGAGAGAGTTGGCCCTCTACATCGAAATAAAAGGCCCTATAGTAATGCCCGACCGGGGGTAGGATGAACAAAATATCCGGGGTTCACTTTAGGATGTATGATTTATATTGTAATTCATAATTAAGCACTGTAGACTATCTAATGGACAGTATGATAGATAACCTAGTGACAATAGGAATTGTATGTAAACGTAGACTACTGATAGGCTTAGGTTAGCCTTCTGTAAATTTTGAACTGCTTATATAATTTAATTCAATTAAATATGTCGTCTCATATTATTAAAGACTATAGGATGTCACTAGCCATTAATTTGGCTAACCTTCTAATTTCCCATTGGGGGCTACTCTTTCCCACGAGTAGACTCTCCTGTAGGTTTGGAGGTTCGGAAGTAGCAGTGGGAGGTCGAAGTTAGTTTTAGGGTTTCAGTAGTATTTTATTTCGGTATGTAGTTTCGTGGTAATGTAATCGGTGGATTTTGTATAAGAATCATTTAGTTTTAAGATTAGTGCTATTTGTTAGTGGCAATGATACAGTTGGATTCTTTTGGATAGGCCTCTCCTCAAGGCCACAAGCCTAGGATAGATCCCCATGAAAATATAAATATCTAAATGGCTTAATTGACTAGCCCTGTAGATAGGACCTCTGGACCAGTGCACTGAGTGTCAGAGAGTGAGTGAGATTCCTAGCTCGCCGTCGGAGGCTTGAGCCTCGTGCTCCTTTAGAAGGACCTCTGTCGGTATGTAGTGGCTCCGATATGCCGCTCATACTGAGAGGATAGCCTTTTGAAAGTCGAGCTTAGTTATATCTCTGTCGACAAAATTTTTTTTTCTACTTTTCTTTAAAATAAAAATATTTTTTTTTTAAAAAAAATCCAGTTTTAAAATACCTCTTGTTTCTCTCTTCTTCTTCTTCTTTTTTTCACTAATAAGAGAATAAAAGCCCTATGAGAAACCCCTTCTGGAGTAGATAGTTGACCAAACCCTAAATCCCCTTGGTTTCCCTCACCTCACACCCCAGGGATCGGTCCAAGATTTCTGGGGCATGACAGGAACTAAAACATATTATTATGAATTAATATTCCCTTACATTGAATATGTTCGATTTTTTTCAACTCAGCTGATTAATTGATTTTTTTCATTTATACAGTATCAATTTGTTCTTTGCTCAGTGATTATTTGATTAGTGAAAAATATCAATCAGATTTGGATCTAATTTTATTAAATGATAGGATAAAGTCATGAGGGCTTTTTCTCTCTTCTGTTTGATTCATACTTGATGTGTGTTCCGAAAGAGAACGCAAGAAAGAAATGAGTGATGAGCGGGCCCCATTGGCCCGTA
Organism: Chamaelirium japonicum; assembly: GCA_947650365.1. Taxonomy (NCBI): domain Eukaryota; kingdom Viridiplantae; phylum Streptophyta; class Magnoliopsida; order Liliales; family Melanthiaceae; genus Chamaelirium; species Chamaelirium japonicum. The sequence continues at coordinate 18,722,110 of OX393553.1, read as the reverse complement.
GTGGGACTGAGCCCATATTTCCAACCAAATAAAGAATAAAAGAGGATTATAATGAGTAGAGAAATTTTTCTCTTAATATATGTTATAATTAGATAAAAATGATGTTTATTCTGTAGTATTCAATAAACTAGTTCTTACATGGTTGCTGCTGAGTAATTGATTTCTCTTTTATACCTCCCAATTTGCTGTTTGCTAAGTGATTATTTGATTACAGAAAATATCAATCAAATCTGGATATGATTTTGTTAAATGATAGGATAAAATTATTAGAGTTTTTTTCTCTCGTATGCCTGATTTATGCTTGATGTGTGTCCCGTAAGAAAACTCAAGAAAGAAAGAAGTGATGAGTAGGCCTCGTAGTGAGACTTACACCATGTTTTCCACCAAATAAAGTGAGAAAGAGGTTTCTAATTAGAAGAGAAAATTTTCCTAATAGATACTTGTAATATTTAGATGAAAATAGTTTTTATTTTATAGTATTCAAAGAAATAAAACTTAAATGGATACCAACTGCAATGTGTGCAACTATTTGTGCTATATTTCAATATTTTTATGCAGCTTTAGTTTGTTGTTAGAGTTGAATTCATTATAAAATTTACTTGTTTGTGACTGTAATTCAAATTTAGAGGTCGAACCTGGACAGCATGTTAAGTGTGATTCTAAGAGAAAATACATTCATCTAACTAAAGTTATACTCGTTGTAAGGTTTTTGGTATATAATTTATCCCTTAAACTAAGATGAAAGTAATTTTCTGTGATAAAATAATTATTATTTTTATACAATTAGCATTAGGGGAAAAAAGATAGGACAATGGAAGTACATCTATCTATGTGATATGTGGTGGTGAGAAGAAAGTACTTGGAACTCTCACGAAGAAAATTTTTCAAATCTCTTATGATTTGATGTTTGAGAAAGAATTTGAACTCTCTCTCAGCTCAAAAGGCACTAGTGTCTTTTTTTACGTTAAGTATGTTCGTCTTTTTTATTTTATTGACTAGATTTTTTTTGTTACTTCTTATACTAACTCTAATTTCTGTAAGATATCTACTTATTTAGGCAAAAGTATGCAAAAGGATGCTGATTACATAGACTATGTGGATGCTGAATCTTCTTTAGAATTATCTCATAAGAGAAAGAATCAGGTGAGGATTGCTCTCTTCCTAATAATATATAAAGATTTTTATAATTGAAAATTGGTTTGGTTTATTATTTGACACAAAACCAAACGTTCAGTTCTATCTTATTAAATTTAAATCGTGGGTTATACAATTTTTTGTTTATCTTCTTTACTAAACGTTGTTTTATTTGTGTAGGCTGGAGTTGTCACGGGGACGTCGGAGAACTCTGCTCAAAGTTAAAGACAACCATTTAATATTGAATAGTTGTAGCTTTCTTTTTCAACTTTATCTTTACGTGAAGCATTTAAATTTATATTCCGAAAGATCGATAAAGTTGTAGTCGCAGATAAAAGTAACAGTGTTCCATTTGTATTTTGGATTTTCCACACTCCAAGTTGAGTAAGCTTACTTTGATTTACCGAATTTTGCAGGTCCCTGTGACTCGAGTGTCTGGCCCTCTCATATTCATGCAGTTTTTAATAATCTTTATGGGTACAGGTTGGGGCGTTCATGCTGAATGTGTTCAACAGAATTTGCAGCAAAATGGAGGGAGCCCCATCTAGAAGGATGGTTACTCATCAAAGTGCCCACTATGTATGTGTTAGGTTCTATACGTAAGGTACTAGCTTATGTGTCATAGGTGTAGGATTTCTCGTCAAGTTGAAAGATTCATGTGTTTAAGACTTTTTTTGTTCTTTTCTTCTATCGAAGGTTTGGGTTTATTCTTCTCATTCCATTATGGTGGGAATCATCTTTTTAGTAAAAACACTATCAACTTTGATCGGTACCAAAGTAAACTTTGATAATTTGTTGTTATTATTAATATAGATATTTTTGTGGCTAACCCTAGGAGAGAGAGAGAGAGAGAGAGAGAGAGACTAGGGTCTGGGGCGAGAATGAAATGAATATCTCATTAGGCCAATATAACAATATAAGGGCAACACATGTAAGTCCTCTATACACTAAGTGTATGTATCTATATAAATACATCTTAACACCCCCTCTCAAACTCAAGGTGGATCATGCACCAAGAGTTCACTAATCAAAGACCAAAAATGTGGCATAGGATGTGACTTCATGAAGAAGCCATCTATCTGCTCTGCTAAGGGAACGAAGAGTAGCGAGATCGTCTTGGCCTCATACTCTTGTCGGACAGTCAATTTTGATGTGCTTTGTTCTCTCATGAAAAACCGGATTGTTAGTAATCATTATAGCACTTCGGCTATCATAGTGAAATGGACTAGGCCCGGAGAAAGCAACGCCAAGATCACTGAGGAGACACCGAAGGTGGACAACCTTCTTGGTGGTGGAGGCTATGGCCTTGTACTCAACATCAGTGCTAGAAAGTGACCATTTTCTACTTCTTGCTGTACCAGGATATCATAGAGTCGTCAAGAAAGAAGCAGTAACCAGTGGTAGAGCGGCATGTAGTCGGATCACTTGCCCAGTTTGCATCTGAGTAAGCTCGAAGACAAAGAAAAGATGACGACGACAAAAACAATAAGCAAATAACTGTCTCTCTGAGGTATCGAAGGATTCGAAGAAGAGCACTATAGTAAACTGAACGTGGAGCTGCAACAAACTAACTGACAATGCTGACAATAAGTGTAATATCAGACCGAGTGATGCAGATGTAAACGAGTTGTCTCACAATTTGCTTGATATGTGTCTTAATTCTGTTCAATAGGGTTGGCCCCTATTGAAGACATATCTGATGTAATGCAAAGAAGTGGTCCCGATCAAGACCAATCGAATCAGACCCTATCATGTTGGAATGGGTGGTTAGAGAAAAAAATGAACTTAGAATTTGAGGAGGAGGATGAACTCATGGAGATAGACGAAGCAGCTGAAGGTGAGCACTTCTATTCCGATTATAATATATAGTTGTGGAACTGAAATATATTATTGGAAATTGATATTCCCTTGCATTAAATATCTTAGATTTTTTTAACTCAGTCGATTAATTGATTTCTCTTTATCTTTACTATATCAATTTGTTCTTTGCTCAGCGATTATTTGATTGCTGAAAAATATCAATCAAATCTGGATCTAATTTTATTAAATGATAGGATAAAGGCATGAGAGCTTTTTCTCTCTTCTGCTTGATTCATGCTTGATGTGTGTCGTGAAAGAGAACACAAAAAAGAAAGGAGTGATGAGCGGGCCCTATAGGCCCGTAGTGGGACTGAGCCCATGTTTCCAACCAAATAAAGAATAAATGAGGATTGTAATGAGTAGAGAAATTTTTTTCCTAATATATGTTGTAATTAGATAAAATTGATATTTATTTTGTAGTATTGAATAAACTAGTTCTTACATGGTCTGAGTAGTTGATTTCTCTTTCATACCTCCTAATTTGTTGTTTGCTTAGTAATTATTTGATTACTGAAAAATCAATCAAATCTGGATCTGATTTTGTTAAATGATAGGATAAAGTCATTAGGGCTTTTTTCTCTTGTTTACCTGATTTATGCTTGATGTGTGTCCCATAAGAAAACTCAAGAAAGAAAGAAGTGATGAGCAGGCCCTGTAGTGAAACTTAGACCATGTTTCCCACCAAATAAAGTAAGAAAGAGGTTTCTAATAAGAAGAAATTTTTCTAATAGATGCTTGTAATATTTAGATGACTAATGTTTATTTTGTAGTATTTAATAAAGTAGTTCTTAAATGGATACCAGCTGCAAAGTGCTCAACCATTTATGCTAAAATTCAATATTTTTGTGCAGCTTTAATTGTTGCTAGAGTTGAATTCATTATTAAACTTACCAGTTTATTACTGTAATTCAAGTTTAGAGGTCGAACCTGGATAGTCTGCTAAGTGTGATTCTAAGGGCAAATACATTCATCTAACTAAGGTTATACTCGTTGTAATATTTTTGGTGTATAATTTATCCCTTTAACCAAGGTGAAAGTATACATCTTAACACCCTCTTTCAAACTCAATGTGGATCATGCACTAAGAGTTTGGCAATCAAAGCCCGAAAGTGTGGCGTAGGATGTGACTTTGTGAAGAAGTCAGCTATCTGCTCTGCTGAGTGAACGAAGAGTAGTGAGATCGTCTTGGCCTCATATTCCTGTCAAACAAAGGTACAATCAATCTTGATGTGCTTTGTCCTCTCATAAAAAACCAAATTATTAGCAATCTGAATAGCACTTCGGTTATTACAGTGAAGTGGAGTAGGCCCGGAGAAAGCAATGCCAGGATCACTGAGAAGATATCGAAGGTGGATAATCTCCTTGGTGGTGGAGGCCATAGCCATGTACTCAGCCTCAGTGCTAGAAAGAGACCATTTTCTACTTTTTATTGTGCCAGGATATCAGAGAGTCGCCAAGAAACAAAAGTAACCAGTGGTGGAGCAGTGTGTAATCGGATCTCTAGCCCAGTCTGTATCTAAGTAAGCTTGAAGATCGTGAGAAGAAGACGATGACATCAACAATGAGAAAATAATTATCTCTCTGAGGTACCAAAGGATCCGAAGAATGGCACCATAGTAAATTGAGCGTGGTGCTACAACAAACTGACTGACAATGTTAACAGCAGGTGTAATGTCAGACCTATTGATGCAGAGGTAGATGAGTTGTCCAATAAATTACTTGATGTGTATCTTAATTCTGTTCAATAGGGTTGGCCCTCATTGAAGTCATATATGATGTCATTCAAAGAAGTGGTCCCGATCAAGGCGAATCGAATCAGACACCATCACGTTGGAATGGGTGGTCAGGGGAAAAAAATAAACTTAGAGTTTGAAGAGGATGATGAACTCATGGAGACAGACGAAGCAACTGAATGTGCGCATTTCTATTTTGATTATAATATATAGTTGTAGAACTGGAACATATTATTGGAAATTGATATTCCCTTACATTGATTATGTTAGATTTTTTTCAACTCAGCTGATTAATTGATTTCTCTTCATCTTTACAATATCAATTTGTTCTTTGCTCAGTGACTATTTGATTGCTGGAAAATATTAATCAGATATGGATCTAATTTTATTAAATTATAGGATAAAGCCACGAGGGCTTTTTTTCTTTTCTACTTGATTCATGCTTGATGTGTGTCCTGAAAAAGAACGCAAGAAAGAAAAGAGTGATGAGCAGGCTCCATAGGCCCGCAGTGGGACTGAGCCTATGTTTCCAACCAAATAAGGAATGAAAGAGGATTGTAATGAGTAGAGTAATTTTTTTTTCTAATATATGTTGTAATTAGATAAAAATGATATTTATTCGGTAGTATTCAATAAACTAGTTCTTACCTGGTTGTAGCTGAGTAGTTGATTTCTCTTTCATACCTCTCAATTTGCTGTTTTCTCAGTAATTATTTGATTACTGGAAATATCAATTAAATCTGGATCTGATTTTATTAAATGATAGGATAAAACCATTAGGGTTTTTTTCTCTCGTTTGTCTGATTTTTGCTTAATGTGTGTCTCGTTAGAAAACTCAAGAAAGAAAGAAGTGATGAGCAGGCCCCATAGTGGGACTTAGACAATGTTTCCCAACAAATAAAGTGAGAAAGAGGTTTCTAATAAGAAGTGAAAATTTTCTTAATAGATACTTGTAATATTTAGATGACAATAGTGTTTATTTTGTATTATTCAATAAAGTAGTTCTTAAATGGATGTCAGTTGTAATGTGCGCAACCATTTATGCTATAATTCAATATTTTTGTTCAACTTTAATTTATTGCTAGAGTTGAATTCATTATTAAACTTACTAGTTTGTTGCTGTAATTCAGGTTTAGAGGTCGGACCTGGACAACCTACTAAGTGTGATCCTAAGGGAAAATATATTCATCTAACTAAGGTTATACTCGTTGTAATATTTTTGGTGTATAATTTATCCCTTTAACCAAGATGAAAGTAATTATCTGTGATAAAATAATTATTTTTTTTATACAGGTAGCGTTAGGGGAAGAAGCCAGGACAATGGAAGTGCATCTATCTATGTGATATGTGGTGGTGAGAAGAAAGTACTTGGAACTCTCACGAAGAAAATTCCTCAATTCTCTTATGATTTGGTGTTTGAGAAATAATTTTAACTCTCTCAGCTCAACAAGTACTTGTGTCTTTTTTTACGGTAAGTATGTTCATCTTTTTTATTCCTTTGACTAGATTTTTTTTTACATCAGATATTAACTCTAATTTCTGTAAGATATCCATTTATTTAGGCAAAAGTATGCCAAAGGATGCTGGTTACATAGACTATGTGGACGCTGAATCTTTTTAGAACCATCTCATAAGAGAAAGAATCAGGTGAGGACTACTCTCTTCCTAATAATATATAAAGATTTCTACAACTGGAAATTGATTTGGTTCTATTATTTGACACAAAACTAAACGTTCAGTTCTATGTTTAATAATTCTTTGTTTATCTTCTTTACTGAATGTTGTTTTACCTGTGTATGCTGGAGTTGTCACGGGGACATTGGAAAAATCTGCCCAAAGTTGAAGACAGCTATTCAATATTGAATGGTTGTAACTTTCTCATATTCATGCAGCTTATAATGATCTTTATGGGTGCAGGTCTGGGGCATTCATGCTGAATGCGTTCAACAGAATTTGTAGCAAAATGGAGGGAGCCCCATCAAGAAGGATGGTTACTCATCCAAGTGTCCATTGTGCATGTGTTAGGTTCTATACGTAAAGTACCAGCTCATGTGTCATAGGTGTAGGATTTCTCATATGGTCAAGTTGAAAGATTTGTGTGTTTAATACTTTTTCTGTTCCTTTTTTTTTGTCGAAGGTTTGGGTTTATACTTCTCATTCCGTTATGGTGGTAATCATCTTTTTAGCAAAAACGTTATAAACTTTGATTAGTACCAAAGTGAACTTCGATAATTTGTTATTATTATTATTATAGATATTTTTGTGACAAACCCTAAGAGAGAAAGATAGACTAGGGTTTGGGGAGAGAATGAAATGAATATCTCATTATGCCAATAGAACAATATAAGGGCAATACATGTAAGTCCTCTATACACTAAGTGTATGTATATATATGAATACATCTTAACACCTCCTCTCAAACTCAAGGTGGATCACGCACCAAGAGTTTGCCAATCAAAGATCAAAAGCATGATGTAGGATGTGACTTCGTGAAGAAGTCAGCTATCTGCTCTGTTGAGGGAACATAGAGTAGTGAGATCGTCTTGGCCTCATACTACTGTCGGACAAAGTGACAGTCAATCTTGATGTGCTTTGTCCTCTTATGAAAAACGGATTGTTTGCAATCTGAATAGCACTTCAGTTATCATAGTGAAGTGGAGTAGGCCCAGAGAATTCAACACTAAGATCACTAAGGAGACATCGAAGATATCAGAGAGTCGCCAATAAAGAAGTAGTAACCAGTGGTGGAGCGATGTGTAGTCGGATCTCTAGCCCAGTCTGCATCTGAGTAAGCTCGAAGACTAAGTGAAAAAGACGACGACAGAAACAATGAGCAAATAACTGTCTCTTTGAGGTACCGAAGGATCCAAAGAAGAGCACTGTAGTAAACTGAGCGTGGAACTGCAACAAACTAACTAACAATGCTGACAGTAGGTGCAATATCATACCGAGTGATGCAGAGGTAAATAAGTTGTCCCAAAATTTGCTTGATGCGTGTCTTAATTTCGTTCAATAGGGTTGGCCTCATTGAAGACATATCTGATGTCATGCAAAGAAGTGGTCCCGATCAAGGCGAATTGAATCAGACCCTATCACGTTGGAATGGGTGGTCAGAGGAAAAAATAAACTTAGAGTTTGAGATTGATGATGAACTCATGGAGAACGACGAAGCAGCAGAAGGTGAGCACTTCTATTTCGATTGTAATATATAGTTGTGGAACTGGAACATATTATTAGGAATTGATATTCCCTTACATTGAATATATTATAGTTTTTTTAACTCAGTCGATTAATTGATTTCTCTTTATCTTTACTCAGCAATTATTTGATTGCTAAAAAATATCAATCAGATCTGGATCTAATTTTATCAAATGATAGGATAAAGCCATAATGGTTTTTTCTCTCTTCTGCTTGATTCATACTTGATGTGTGTCCCGAAAGAAAATACAAGAAAGAAAGGAGTGATGAGCGGGCCCCATAGTAGTATTCAATAAACTATTATTTATATGGTTGCAGCTAAGTAAATGATTTCTCTTTTATACCTCCCAATTTGTTGTTTGCTTAGTGATTATTTGATTGTTGGAAATATTAATCAAATCTGGATCTGATTTGTTAAATGATAGGATAAAGCCAGCAGGGCTTTTTTCTCTCGTTTGCCTGATTTATGCTTGATGTGTGTCCAGTAAGAAAAATCAAGAAAGAAAGAAGTGATGAGCAGGCCCCGTAGTGGGACTTAGACCATATTTCCCACCAAATAAAGTAAGAAATATGTTTCTAATAAGAAGAGAAAAATTTCCTAATAGATACTTGTAATATTTAGATGACAGTAGTGTTTATTTTGTAGTATTCAATAAAGTAGTTCTTAAATGGATTTCAGCTGCAATGTGCACAACCATTTATGCTACAATTCAATAATTTTGTGCAGTTTTAATTTATTTCTAGAGTTGAATTCATTATTAAACTTACTAGTTTGTTGTTATAATTCAGGTTTAGAGGTCAAATCTGGACAGCCTGCTAAGTATGATCCTAAGGGTAAATACATTCATTTAACTAAGGTTATACTCGTTGTAATGTTTTTGGTATATAATTTATCCCTTTAACCAAGGTGAAAGTAATTTTCTATGATAAAATAATTATTATTTTTTATATACGTAGCATTAGGGGATAGAAGACATGATAATGGAAGTACATCTATCTATGTGATATTTAGTAGTGAGAAGAAAGTACTTGGAATTCTCACAAAGAAAATTTCTCAAATCTCTTATTATTTGGTGTTTGAGAAAGAATTTGAACTATCTCTCAGCTCAATATCAACAAGCACTAGTATCTTTTTTTACGGTAAGTATGTTCGTCTTCTTATTTCCTTGACTAGATATTTTTTTTGTTACATCTCATGTTAACTCTAATTTCTGTAAGATATCCATTTGTTTAGGCAAAAGTATGTCAAAGGATGCCAGTTACATAGACTATGTGGATGCTGAATCTTCTTTAGAATCATCTCATAAGAGAAAGAATCTGGTGAGGACTACTCTTTTCCTAATACTATATAAAGATTTCTACAACTGAAAATTGGTTTGATTCTATTATTTGACACAAAACCAAACGTTCAGTTCTATGTTATTAAATTAAAATCGTGGGTTAAACAATCATTTGTTTATCTTCTTTATTGAATGATGTTTTATGTGTGTAGGCTGGAGTTGTCACGGAGACGTCGGAGAAATCTGCCCAAAGTTGAAAACAGTCATTCAATATTTGAATTATTGTAGCTTTCTTTTTCAACTTTCTATGTACGTGAAGCATCTAAATTTATGTTTCGGAAGATTGATAATGTTGTAGTTGAAAATAAAAGTAACAGTATCATATCTTTATTTTGGCCTTTCCACACTCCAAGTCGAGAAAGCTTACTTTGATTTATCGAGTTTTGCAGGTCCCTCTGACTCGGGAGTCTTGCCCTTTCATATTCATGCAGCTTATAGTGATCTTTATGGGTGCAAGTCTGGGGCGTTCATGTCGATTGCGTTCAACAGAATTTGCAGCAAAATGGAGGGAGCCCCATCAAGAATGATGGTTACTCATCCAAGTGCTCACTATGCATGTGTTAGGTTCTACACGTAAGGTACCAACTAATGTGTCATAGGTGCAGAATTTCTCGTATGGTCAAGTTGAAAGATTCGTGTGTTTAAGACTTTTTCTATTCTTTTCTTTTGTCAAAGGTATGAGAATCATCGTTTTAGCAAAAACGCTATCAACTTTGATCAGTACCAAAGTTAACTTTATTAATTTGTTATTATTACATATTTTGGAGATGAGCAAGGAGGAGACCACGGTCGAAGCCAAGGGCCGCCGACAAGGTCAACCCTCTCTTCTTCTTCCCTCTTTTTTTTTTTTTCTACCGCTCTACAATCAGGTCAGCTCCTCCGAATCCAATTTCTTGATGGGGATGCTGGAGATACAAAAAAAAACTTTCAAACCCTAACCCACCAATTAATTTCATGAGGGAGTTAGGGCTTCGATGAGGGGTAGGAAGGGGCTGGATGATGTAGGGATCATGGGTAGGGTTTTCTTAAATAGGGTTAGGGGGCAGCAACGGCTGCGTTTGAATGGAGATAGAAATAGAGATCGAGAGGGATGAAGAGGAGAAAATAGATGATAAAAAAAGGATTATTTCGATAGAGATAGAGATCGAGAGGGATGACGAGGGAAAGCAAAAGAGTAAAAATTGAAGGGACCAAGTGGTCAGTACAACACTAGGTAATGCATAGGAACATGATAAACTAAGGATCAAAATTCGGACCATAAGTTGAAAATAGGCTTGTCAAAGGGTAGGGTCAGGGTCAAACTAGATCCGATCTTTTATTTTAGCGGGTAGGACCTAGCCCTTCATGGACGAAAAGTGAAGGGCCCTAGCCCGACCCCACAAGGGCTAAGGTCGGGCCAAGGTCAAGCAAGGATCAAATTAATGCCATTAAGATAAAGGATTTGTTTGGTTTGAAGTATAAGTATTCAGAATACCGTATATGACTTACCACATTTGTTTTGCAGTATTCGGTGCAATAAGTCGATTTGGTGTCCCTGGGATACCTCATAATTGAGGCAACTCAATACCGCAAAATGAGCGGAGAGGTGAATACCCCGTAACCATGATACAACATTGCCAAGTCTTCTATCGTCTGTGGTCTCATTTTTGCACCTGATACCACACAATAGATGCAATAAGATACCATACAATAGTGCAATAAAAACCAATTACAAAGCTTATTACTGCAACATCAAATCCTCTGATAACCAATAACAGATCACATACATACCAAAAGATATAATACAAAGATACCGCATAATAGTGCAATAAAACCAAAATATGCAAATATTTAAAGTTATACAACATAATTAGATCATCAAATGTATTAAAGTTATACAATCCAAAATAATATCAAAAGTTTTAGATACATAAAAACCCTTAAGGCTAGACACCCTTAAGCCTGAAGAGTATCCATTCCTTCCTAGTCTCTGGGTCCATCTTCAAAACTTATCCTGCAGAGTTGGATTCACCAAAAGCTCAACAGGCCTAAAGCGTAGTGTGTGATCCAATCCGGTTATCTCCTCCAACATCTTCCATAAGTCAGGGCGCTTACAACTCTCATGTATTGCCTTCATATTCTCGGCAATAAATTCGACACTGCTCAAAATTTTGACCCAGCACCCTTTGATGTACCTAGAGGTTTTAGAATGGGCTAATTTTTTGTAGACATGTTGTCTATGGTATGTTGATCATCCTCATAAAAAATTAGCCCATTCTAAAACCTCTAGGTGCATCAAATGCGCTCTTCAAATCAATGATTTTTTACTATCAATTTTAACCGTTGATTTGAATAGCACATTTAATGCACCTAGAAGTTTTAAAATCGGCTGATTTTTTGTGAGGATGATCAACATACCAAAGACAACATGCCTATAAAAGATCGACCCATTCTAAAAACTTTAGGTGCATCAAAGGGTGCTGGGTTATTTGCCTGGTCATCGGATCCTGACCCATATATATATTTATATATATGGGAACACAGTCCTCTCGACTAGCCAACACACTAGTCCTTCTATCAATTTGGGTGCCACATGATACTTTTTAACCATATTTTTTTATGGATTGTCAATCCACTCTACTTAGATAAAGATTTTTAAAAAAAATTATAAAAAAAAAAACTTAAAACAACCCAATCAGCGGTCGACAAATTTAGTGATAAATAGACCTTGCTACGGTTAATTTAAAAATACCACTTGGCATATTTTTTTCTTCAAATTTTTTTTTGTGATCATTATTAGGAGGGGTGTACCGACCTTGACCAACCCCTAACCCAGGTTAAAAAGTGTCATGTGACACCCAAATTGAAGGGAGGACTAGCGTGTTGACTGTTGGTCAAAATAGAATGGATAACACAGATATAAAATAAGAATAAAAAATAAGAAACTGATCCGAGGCACGCTTGGCGCTGACTTAAGAATAGATATTGCCGCCTTTAAGTGCACATGCTTATTTGGTAAACTACTCTCAAGATACAACGGACCGTCAGATCCCTTAACGTGTACAAGAACTAAGGAATCTTCGAACTCAAGGATTGCAATCACAACTGTTGTCCAAGACTCAAAAAATAAGAAAGAAAATAAAAACTCTATGTCTCGGTTTTCCCGTATCTCTTTCCAAAGCCCTATTAGTCCCTATAAAGTTACGAACAGTGCACATAGCACCCATTCACCTATTGGATAGAGGTGTGACCCTTCATAGGGATGTGTCCCTCGTATTAGGATGCAAAATTCAAGAGATGCTATTCCCAACTCCTGAAGAGTCGCACGAAAACCCATTGGACCAAAAGGTGCATTGATTCACTAGAGACTCACAAAAAACCATAGGACCAAAAGGTGCATTGATTCACTAGAGGCTCATCGTACCACACCACTCCAGTGCTGCACTTTGGTTGGCCAAAAGGATGTAAAGTGAATTCAATATTCAAACACCCTCATAAAAGAGTGTGTGTACCAAGTCAAACAAGTACACCACCATAACAAGACTTGTGGGACCCAATTTCCACTTACAAAATAAATAACACTCAAAAGAGTTAGCCAAAAGAGACAAAAGGATAAAAGGGTTTGGATTCCCAAAATCATATACAATAAAATTATAAATATTAAAATCAACCAACATTGGCTTGTCGGGAGGACCGTGTTCCCTATTTATATATATATATATATATATATATATATATATATATATATATATATATATATATATATATATATATATATATATATATGTATATATATATATATATAGGGGCATGCTATGTTGCGGCATGCGGTACGTGCGGCACAGCACCGCAGCCGTCTGATGCACGCGCTGCGTGCATCTCATGCACACATCAATGCATCAGACGGCATGCGGTAGGTTCCGCACTTACCGCATGCCGCATTCAAGCATTTCTCTCTCTCTCTCTCTCTCTCTCTCTATATATATATATATATATATATATATATATATATATATATATATATATATATATATATATATATATATATATATATATACATACACATATATATATATAGAGCGAGAGAGAGAGAGAGAGAAAGAGAGAGAGTATGTGTGTGTGGAATATTACAGTGAGCTATGAGCTACCGGTTTAGAAAGTGAGCTACGGGTATTTTGACCCCCTAGGAGTTTTTGAATTTGATGAAATTTGGTGGGGGTGTTGTATAGGGTAAGATGATCATCCTCACCAATTTTTATCAAATACTAAAACTTCTAGGGGGGTCAAATGGTCGAAGCAAAATCTGTCGTCCGCAGTCACCGTTAAAAATCTGCAAATTTTGCTTCGACAATTTGACCCCCCTAGAAGTTTTGGAATTTGATGAAATTTGGTGAGGGTGGTGAGGATGATCATCTTACCCTAGACAACACCCTCACCGAATTTCATCAAATTCCAAAACTTCTAGGGGGGTCAAAATACCCGTAGCTCATTTTCTCCTACCACAGCTCACAGCTCAACGTAACAACCCTTTCTCTCTCTCTGTGTGTGTATATATATATATATATATATATATATATATATATATATATATATATATATATATATATATATATATATATATATATATATATATATATATATATATATATATATATATATATATGGGAAAAGGGATGCTGGACCTGAGGTGCAGCATCGTTGCTGCACCTCAGGCATTGTTTGACCATCCAAAAAGCTTTGGAATTTGATAAAATTTGGTGAGGGTGTTGTCTAGGGTAAGATGATCATCCTCATCAATTTTCATCAAATTCCAAAATTTCTAGGGGGTTTAAATGGTCGAAGCAAAATCAGCCATCCGCAGACACCGTTAAAATCTGTAGATTTTGCTTCGACCATTTGACCCCCCTAGAAGTTTTGGAATTTGATGAAAATTGGTGAGGATGATCATCTTACCCTAAACAACACCCTCACCAAATTTCATCATATTTAGTGACTTGTAGGGGGGTAAACAAGTGAGACGTGCAGATTAGATCGCGACATATGGTTCAGATTATCTATGATCCAGGCCATTCGATTGGCGTGCTTTTAATATAGACTTTTAATAAGGGATTTTAATACGGGCATTTAATGCGGACACTATTGCTTTAACTCCCCATTTAATCCGAACCGTACATCAGGATCTAATGGACAACCCGGATCATAGGTATATATATATATATATATATATATATATATATATATATATATATATATATATATATATATATATATATATATATATATATATATATATATATATATATATATATATATATATATATATAGAGAGAGAGAGAGAGGGCTGTTAAGTTGCTAGGTTGCACTGTGCGCTGCCCCGGAGGAAGTGCGCTGCGGAATGTCGGTCGTCCAATCGGTGTGAATCGGACGGCACAAACCCTTTTCGCCCGGTTAAAAACTTTAATCGTTCTCGGCTGTCCGATTGGCATGAATCGGACAGCACAAATCCTTTTCGCCCCGGTTAAAAGCTTTAACCGTTCGATCGAATGATCAAACGGATGAGAATCGTGACATCTCATTCGAATAGGAAAAAAAATTGGGTCAACACAATCATTTTTTTTGTCCTATTCGAATGAGATGTCACGGATCTCATCCGTTCGATCATTCGATCGAACGGTTAAAGGTTTTAACCGGGGCGGAAAGGATTTGTGCCATCCGATTCAGCCGATCAGACGACTGAAAACTGTTAAAGCTTTTAACCGGGCGGAAAGAGTTTGTGCCGTCCGATTCACATCGATCGAACGGTTGGCATTCCGTAGCGCACTTCCTCCGGGGTAGCGCACAACGCAACCTAACAGACCTCTCTCTCTCTCTCTCTCTCTCTCTCTCTCTCTCTCTATATATATATATATATATATATATATATATATATATATATATATATATATATATATATATATATAAAATATACGGGGCATGAGCTAACAGCCCATTTCTGAATTTGGGCTGTCAGTTAACAGCTGTCTGATCCCCATTATACACCATTGATTAAAAAAAAACACTGAACCCTCTCTCTCTCTCTCTCTCTCTCTCTCTCTCTCTCTCTCTCTCTCTCTCCCCTCTCCCTCTCCCTCTTTCTCGCAAGCAGCAGCCCCGTCCCCGACCTACCGCTCCAGCTGCCCCCTCCGGAACCGGCTCCCTATCCGGCGGTGTCACCCCCTCCGATCTCCGGCAACACCCTCCGGCACGGATCCACCTTCCCCTCCCCCTCCGACCACTTTCCCCTCCCTCTCCGGTGCGGATCCAGCACCGGAGGGGGAGGGGAAGGTGGTCGGAGGGGGAGGGGAAGGTGGATCTGTGCCGGAGGGTGCTGCCGGAGATCGGAGGGGGTGACGCTGGAAGGGGGGAAGGAAGCCGCTCGGGAGCTGGTACTGGAGGGGGGAACCGATCTGGTACTGGAGGGGGGAGCCGGTGCCGGTGTCGGAGAGGGCAGCTGGAGCGGGAGATCGGGGACGGGGCTGCCGCTCATGAGAGAGAGGGAGAGGGAGAGAAAGAGAGGGTTCGGTGTTTTTTTTTTTAAAATCAATGGTGCATGATGGGGATCGGACGGCTGTTAGCT